>JALLBE010001538.1:0-10093 GCA_036939795.1 Thalassiosira mediterranea | reverse complement strand
TTGACCTCCAACTTTCAACTTTCAACTTTCGGCTTTCGACTTGAATGAAGACATGAACAGCGCCTTAGAAGAATATCGTTTGTTGTGATCTAAATTTCGAATTGGAATCATGCTCGTGGTAGGTAGCGGTTATTTTGTGAAGGGGGCTACAAAAAATTCAAATGAAAAGGTCTGTGATAAAAACAAAACTCAGGTACTACCCTGATGCTGGTTTTGCTTCCCCTCCTGCTGAGGTCCTGTCAGAGAGAAAGACACAATGATTCAGTGAGAGGACAGATGGAAATAGTAGAATGTATTTATGAGACATCAGGAGGGAATTCCAAAAGGATTTGTAAGGATACTCACGTAGTAGAATTACTTCCCCATTGATCATCCCGTATACCCTCGCCACGTCGTCCTGGGATTCATTTCGCTTCCTTTTCGCTGCTTCATCCCTCCTCCTCACACGGGCATTGATTTCTCTCATCCTAGCACTGTGAGCCTTAGCGGCTTCTGCCCCAAACCTCACCGTTCCTACTGTCAGGCGCACCTCGCCCAGTGTCTCCCGAACAAGCCTTGACGTATGCTCCTTCCCCCTGGCCACCCGATCATTGACAGCCATGACCTCTGCTCCGACGGGAATAGTCACCGACATTGCACCATTCACTGCCTCCTTGGTACCCTCGTTTCCGCCATCCTTCGAGTTTCTCTCCAGTGCCATCGAGGCCCTAGCCTCGTCCCCAGTTACCCTCGTCTCATGCACCTCCATCTGCTCATCCTTTGAATCATCCTTTTCTGCATCCTTCAATTCTTTTTCCATTGACGTCGAAGTCTGAGCCTGATTTTTCCCTGCCTGCTCCTGCAGTATTTTTCTCCTCTCGAGCGCCTCCCTCGCCAGCCTGCCAATCTCCCTTCTTCTTTTCTCAGTAGGCCCCATCCCCTCCTCTCTCTTCATCCTTCGATAATGTTGATACCTCCGATTACGCTCAGCCCTCTTCGCCTTTGGGTCCGTCAAATTCTTGGATAGCTTTTCGACCTCCAACAGCCCAGCCTTCGATTCTACCCCCCTCTCTAAGGGCTTATTGAGCTTCTGTCTCATAGTGCCCGAGTGCACGTCCTTCGCTCTTTTGTACTTTGAATTCCCAGTTTCACTCTTGGAGTTTTTTGCCTTCTTCTTGTGTTTGATTGGAGCGCGGGTGACCTTGGGGGGGCAACGTCTGGTCCAGTCCTCGGTGGGATCGTCCTCCTCTTCATCAGAATCCACTGTAAAGGTCACCCCTGTGTACGGTGTTTGCACATAGCCAGTTACATCAGTACCTCCTGTATCTAAATCTCCCGCAGCTGCCTCCTTGGCATCTGCCGCATCCACTTCTATATCATTGGCCTCGTCATCACTCTCCTCGCGGTAGATTCCCCGTTTCACTGAATCCTTTGCTTTGCGTTTCCTTGTGTTTCTTGCACGACTTTGATCTGCAGTGGTACTGCCTTCCTTAGCTAACTCCTCTGCTGGCGGAACATCTATAGCTTCTTTGGACTGCACTTTCCTCTCTTCCGGGTGTCCTCAACCTCCTCTCGGTTTCTCCCATCTCCTCTGTTGGCTCCTACCGTCAGGCGCAACTCGCCCAATGCCTCATGGAAGAGCCTCGACGTCTGCACCAACCCCTTGGCCTCCTGATCATTGACAGCCATGACCTCTGCTCCCACCAGATCTTTCAGGCCCTGACCTCCCTGCCAAAATATGCTATCTGGCAGCACGCCCGTGATCATGGTTGAGTTGGGGTTGAAAGGGTGATGGTCCAGGATGATGCCAACCCGACCGGAGTTTGGGCGCTTCTGGGCAGTAACAGTGATGGTTCTGGGAATAGTCGCCGACATTGCATCATTCACTGCCTCATTGGTACCCTCATTTGCGCCATCCTTTGAATTTCTCTCCAGTGCCATTGAAGCCCTAGCCTCGTCTCTAGCTACCCTCTCCGCTAGAACCTCCACTGGATCTTTATTTCCTCTCTTGAGTGCATCCCTCGCAAGCCTGCCGATCTCCCTTCTCCTCTTCTCACTCGGTCCCATCCCCTTCTCTCTGATCATCCGGCAATATTCTTGATGCTTCCTACGCTTGGCTCTCTTCGCCTTTGCCTCCTGCCTGGTTTCTTCCGCATCCTCTGCCAGCTTATTCTCTTTGGAGTGTTTCGCCACCATGTCCCTCTTCCTTGCTACATCGTTTACCCCCCTTTTCCGCGCCCCAACATCCTCACCCTCATCGCCAACGGCGCCATCGGTGGTGGCAAAATCTGCCTCGAAGCCAATCTCATCCAGCTCCATCAACTCCTCCTCAGTAAGTTTGTTCAATTTTACCAACGTCCTCATGGTCGAAGACCACGGTCCGAGGATTGGGTGCGCGTCGGGCACGTGGCCGTGACCGTTCTCGATGAGGAAGATGCGCATCTGGTCCAGCCGGGACCTCCAGCCGGAGATGTGCTCTATCGCAGCGGCATCTGCATCGAGCCGCGCTGGCCAGGCGAGCCTGCCAACCGGACATCCCATCTTGGGCGAGGTGGCGACAGCCGCGGCCGCGGTCGCCTTGCGCCTCTCAAGCCTGTGGGGACGGTCGAAGAAGCCGGCCTCCGTCAGATCCCTCATCTCCTTGTCGCTTATCTTCTTCAACCTGATCTTCTTCCTCACGCCCTGGACCCACTGCCCGAGAGAGGGGTACGCCTTGGGGACGCTGGCGTGTCCCTCCTCCTCTATGAATTTCTTCAGCTGCTCCATCCTCTCCGGCCAGGATATTCGTATGGCGTTTGCGGCGGATTCCGCGATCCAATTGAAGCCCAAATCCTCCAGGCGTGCCACCCTTTCCTGAGAGAGCCTGCCCCGCTGGTAGGTGTACCTCTGCCAGTGGACCCAGCGCCCCAACCCAACATGGGATTGCTTCACCTCGCAATCGCCGTGCCGCTCCTTGTACTCCGCGAGCTCCCGAAATTGCGCGTCCCAGGATTCCTCGGTGGTACACCCCCTCGGCTTGGAGAATTGCACCCCTAAATCAGTGAGCAGCGCAAGCCGTTCAGGACTCGTACGGCCCTGCTTGAACTTCTTTCGCTGATTATCCAGCCAGTTTCCCAGGTCAGGATTACTCCTGGGAGCGTTGGGATGTCCGTGCTCCTCCTTGTACTCGACCAGGAGACGATACTTCTCCTCCCAGGTCGCACACCCCTCGGGGGTGCGACGCGCCCTGACAGGTCCAAACGGGAACCCCAGGGCAACCAGTGCAGCTTTATGCTCGGGATCTAGGTGTCCATTCCTGTGTGCCTCCAGCTGCTCGTGCGCCCACTTCCCCAGATACACATTGTCCCGCGGGACGACGCAGTGCCCCTCCCTCTCCCTGAACCGTTGCAACATCTTGATCCTATCCTCGAAGGTCGCGCCCCAATCGAACCCCATGTCCTCGAGCGCCCTTATCCTCTCCGCGCCCAGGTTGCGGGCGCCGCTCGGTCGCATCCGCCTGTACTCCGAGCGGAGGTCAAGGACGTACCTCCCCAATCGGTATCTCCCCAATCCGTCGTCCCCGTAGGACCACGGGACCCTGCTGTGACCGTATTCTTCGATGAATTGCCGCACCTGCCGCAGCCGCGTCCTCGTGCACAGCTGATACTCGAAACGAAAGCCGATGGATCGCAGCAGCTCCGCCCTCTCGGGATGCTTCTCCTGCATCTCGCCGCACTTCCACGCCCGGCGCTGCTCCCTGCACCAGGAAGCCAACCCCGCGTTTCCTTTTATTCCTCCCTGCTCCAGGACCGACGCGCCCCCCTCCTCCACCAGCATCTTGAGCTCCTCGAACCGGGCTTGCCACCGGAGGCGGGGATTGCCGCCGTCCCCGCCCCTGTCGCACGCGAACTGGAACCCGATACCTCGCAACCTCTCCACCTTTTCCCTCGTCAGCAACCCCGCCTTGGCCTTGTACCGCTGGTTCTTCACCCACGTGCCCAGCTTCCCCCCCACGCGCTGCCTCACGACGGTCGTGCCGTGTTCCTCCCTGTGTCGCAGGAGGGCGGCGAACATTTCGTCCCACGCCGACGACAATGCGTCGTGGGCGCCGGTGCGGGGGATTGGGTCGGCCGTTCGTTGGCACGCCGCAATCTGCGTCGCACCCCGTCCACTGCTCGGCTTCGCATCGTCCCTCCTCCTGCTCGTGCTCCTGAGTCGCTCCGGTGCGAACTCGAATCCCAACTCCTCCAACTTTCCCACCCTCTCCGGATCCAACAGTCCCAGCCGATGCTCGTATCGCTGCCGACACACCCACCGTCCCAGCTTGCCCATGTAGCTGGACAGATCCGTCGTGCCGTGCTCCTCCTCGTATCGCGCCAGCTCCGCGCACATCTCGTCCCACGATTTGCCGCTCCGCGGTCTCCTCGAGACGTCGAAGTCGAACCCCAACCCCTCCAGCTTCTCCGCGCAGTCGTCGGGGAGCAGGCCGAGCCTGTATCCGCGGCGAAGCCCCGTGCACCATCGGTGCAGCCTGCCGTGATCCTCCCTCCCGAGAACGTTCCCGTCGTTCCTTGGAACGTTTGCCGTTCCGTGCTCCTCCTTGTACCGCACCAGCTTAGGGAACAATTCGTCCCAATCCTTGGGGGGGCCGAGGGGGAGGTCGAAGCCGATATTTCTCAACCTCGTCAGCCGGTCGTCGGCGAGGCGACCCGAACGGTAATTGGCCCTCTGCCTCTCGCACCACCTCCCCAGCTCGCCCCCGCCGTCGGTTGGCACGCGGTGGCTCGTCGTCGTGACGCCTTCCTTTGCGCGCTGCTGCACCAGCATGGCGTACATCTCGTCCCACGACCTTCCTCCGCTCCTCCTCCGCGGCTCCTTCTTCTTCGTCTCTGCGTCGTTCGGAAGTGATGCACGTCCCTCCAGGAAGTCGAATCCCGCCTCCCTCAGCTTGATCAGGCGGTCGTCGGCGAGGCGGCCCGATCTGTAATTGGCCCTCTGCCTCTCGCACCACCTCCCCAATTTTCCCCGGCTCGGCACCACGCGTACGTGGCTCGTCGTCGTCGTGCCCCCCCCTTCTTCTTTCGCGCGTCGTTGCGCCAGCAGCGCGGCGTACATTTCGTCCCACGCCGCGTCTTGGATCGGCCTCGCGCGTCGTGTCCCGGACCTCCTCCCGGCGTCCCTCTCGTCCTCCGGCAGCGGCGGATCCTCCGGCGGGGGCGGGCACACCCTCAACTTCCCCTCTTCAAATAGCCTCGTGCATCGCTCGTGCCTCCTCAAATTCTTACGCATCGCCTCCAACCTCTCCAGGTATCCCATCAACATCCTCCGCATAGCCCCCGGGATGGCCCTGGCCTTCCTCATCTCCTCGATCCGTTCCTCCTTCGAAGACATCGTGTTCCAAATTCCCACGTTCGTTATCGCTTCATCGATCGAGGCCACCCCCCTCCAGTGGAGCGGGGGCATGGGCGGAGGACCCTTTAGGGACGTGCCCCGTCCCGTTCGGGGTCTGAGGGCGCGATATTTCATCACGCTCTCCCTCGAGCCCAAATTGAGATTGCGTCGCAGGAATGCTAGGTTGGGATGATCATCGAGATCGAGGAAGTCCGCCGGAGGATCGCGGAGACCGTCGTCGTCATCGTCGTCGCGACCTCCCCCTCCTCCTCGGCAGATCTGGCGCAGGATGGCTGCGCGGCGGGACGAGTTGTCCGGCCAGTATTCCGAGGCGCGATGTCCGCGCCTCGTAGTAGCAGTGGGCGATGCATCCCCTTCATCTCCCTCGACCGCTCGCGATGCCGCCGCAGTAGAGGCGGCTCCGGCGGGGGGAGGAGGTTCTCTGGCCGCACGGTCCTCGACGGCGGCGTAGTCGTCGAAGGCTTCTTCTTCTTCCGCGCCCGCATGATGATCGTCACCGTCATCGTCGTAGTCGTCGTCCTCATCGCTCCCCGAACTCGCGTCACACGCGCCAATGGCCTCGGCCTCGTCGTCCTCCATCTCGGCGTCGTCTTCGATGCGATCCTCGACGCGGTCTTCCCCCTCGCGTTCTTCGCCATCCATCTCGAGGCCGTCGTCCTCCTCCTCCTGAACGCCGACGTCGCTGCTTTCATCGTCGTCGTCGTCGTCGTCCTCCTCCTCCTCGTCGTCGACATCCGACCCTTCTTCGACCCGCGCATCCTCCTCCGACGATCCCTCCTCCTCGTTCGCGTCCGACGCGTCCGAGACGTCGTCCCTCAGGGGCTCGACGATGTCGTCGAGCAGGGAGAGCTCGTCGCCTTCGTCGCCCGCGGGGTCGTCGTGGTCCTCCTCCGCGGCGGCGGCCGCCTCCGCGACTTTCGTCACCATGGTGACCACGTTGTCGGGCGGGCGCGGGGCGCGGGACGGAAGCTAGCAAGCTGTTGACATCTTTCTCGTGATCACGTTTCGATCGTAGTATGGTACGACACCCATTTCCGTGACCATCTACCAATTGAAATTGGTAGATACGTCACGATTTTTTCGCAAGATCCTTCTGCACGATTCATTCGTGATCACGGCGCGTGACCGGAAATATTCAACGGCTCCCCCTCCGAAAAATGACGACGAACGACGAACGACGCCATAAAAAATCAAATCGACGACGGCGACGACGGCCGCCCCCATATCCCCGTCCCCGACGCCGAGCACCGACGCCGAGCAAGTGCAACTAGCCATGACCGCCTCTAACAACGGCGAGCAACCGTCGCTCTCGGAGCCGTTCAACTCCGATCACTTCGAATCCCTCCCCCACGTCCCGTGCGTCACGTTATTCCACCGAAACGGTAGGAGCGGATGCGGCAACTGGAGCAGGGAGGTGATGACCGGACGGCTGATGGATTGGAGGACCTTGGTATCGAACGATGATGATGGAGGTGGAAATGATGGGAATGATGAAAATGGGAATGATGGGGGTGATGTGGAAGAGGCGGAGGGGGCGACGTCGACGGAGGAAGACGTGCCGCCCTACGTCGCCGTCCTGGACGAGGAGCACTATACCGCCGAGAACGTCGCCTCCCTCACCTCCCGCTCCATATCCCTCGCTTCGCGATCGGGGAATCACTACGGCGGAGGCGCCGAGGGGGGACCCCTCCGAGGCATACTGGTGTTGGCCTCTTCCGCCACGGCGGAGCAGATCGCCAGCGGCGAAATCGAATTCGGCAGTCCCGAATCCCCCTCGCCGTTGGGGGACGGCACCCCCTCGGCATCGCTCAGCATAGGGAGCGGGTACGAGTGGAATGCGGAGGGAGATGGATTGACGATGGCCGACATGTACGGAGTCCCCACGGCGTACGTGGGAGACGAGGCCACGGCCAATTATTTGAGGGAGGTCGCCTCGTCCCAGGCTTCTTCTTCTTCGTCCGGCGTAGAAGTTGGGGAGGCGTACCCCTCGATAGTGTCCGAGTTCAACTACTACATGGGACCGGGGGGGGAGGTCGACGACGACACCGGCGACGCCATATATGATGCCAAAAAGTGCCTCGAGTGGAGGGACAACGAAGGCGAATGGAGCCCGCGGTGCGCCCCCCTGGGGGGGAATTCGGTGTGGGCCGCCGCCGGGAGCCCGGTCCCGATGGGCTCGGGGGGCGAGAACGATGGGGCCGACGAGGGCAACGACGGCAATAATGGGGGAAACGACGGCGGAAACAACAACGACGGCAATGACGATGGAGCGAGGCCGGTGGTCCTCGTCTCCGCCTCGATGGACTCCACCTCCATGTTCCACGAATCGTCCCCGGGCGCGAACGGCGCCGCTTCCAACCTCCTGACGCTCCTCATGGCCGCGAACCTGCTCGGATCGTCCGTGGACGACGCCACCCTCGACTCGCTCCCGGGACGGATCGTCTTCGCCGCCTTCCAGGGCGAGACCTATGGCTTCCTGGGCTCCCGACGTTTTTTGAAGGATTTGATGGGGGGATTCCAGTGCGATGCCGACGCGGTGTCGAGCGTTTACAAAAAGGGGACCGAGGATGGAATCGCGCGCGCGTGCCTCCGTCCCCTCCGCGCCGACCTGACCTTCGCCGACCTCGGCGGGGACGTGAGGGGGATGATCGCCGTGGACGGCGTGGCCAACCTCGCCGGCGGGAAGGATCTGTACGTGCACGGCGAGGACACGAGCGATTTCGCGGCATTCCTCTCGGAGGTCATGGCGGACCTCTCGTCCGACGAGGGGGGGTACGTCGCGCAGCCCTCGAGCGTGGAGGAGGGAGACGGGGGCGTCAGGCCCCTGCCCCCAACGCCGTTGAGCTCGCTCGTCTCGCTTTCGGGGGGGACCGTGGGCGGTGCGGTGCTCGCGGGGTACGACCAGGCATTCGTCACGGGGTCTCTGTACCACTCCCACCTGGATTCGGTGTCCAAGTTCCAGACTGTGGACAGGGATGGCATCGCGGCGGCGGCGACGCTCGTGGCGCGAGCGGCGGTGGCGGCTGCGTACCTGGACGACGACGGCGGAGTCGACGCGGAGACGGCCGCCGCGTACGCCCTCCAGCTCGTGCCCAATTCCGTGGATTCGGCCTCCGAAACCTTCGCGACGCTCTACGACTGCCTCTTCGTGGACGGGAACTGCGATTCCTTCCTCAAGTACGGCACCGTGGAACAATACAACGACGCCTCCCGGACCGGCCACGACCTCGGACTCGGGCAGCCCCTGGGCTCTCCCCCCTCCTATTACGTGGGAGTGCTCGACTCGTCGAACGGACAGGCCTTCGTACGCGCCAGCGGGACGTACTACGGATCGATGATCGACGGCGGGACCGACGCGAACGGGGATGCGGTGAAGAATTACGGCGACGACGAGAACGACGCCTTCCTGGTCAGGCCGAGCCTGCTGGAGGCGTCGGTTTCAGGATTGCTCAACGATTACCTGGGCAGGGGGTCGTTCGTGGCCCGGGAGGACGGCGGCGCGCCCGATTTGGCCACGTGCCAGAGGAGCGACGACTGCTCCTCGGTCACATACTGCAACACCGATTCCTCCCCATCGACCAAACCGGCGTGCGCCGGCGGATCGTGCGTGTGCGGCCTCCGATCGCACTACCACCCCGCTTACGACGAATCCCTCGAGGCAGCGGCGAATCGACGCACGGGAATGTTCGAAATACGCGAAGACGACGAGGGTATTAGCGCTTTGTACACGGAACCGTATTGGAGCAGCTACGTGGGCGTGAGGATATATAACGATGCCGGGACGACTCCTGGGGCGTACGCCGCGGGATTTGGGGCGGCGTTCGCTCTGGCGTGCGGGGCGTTCGTGTGGCGTTTGAAGAGGTCGATGATCAAGGAGAAGGTGTATTGATGTATTATTGTGTGGACCTCTCTCTCTCTCTTTATTTGTGCCTTCTGAGAGATGGTAGGAGGTAGGAGGTCAGGATGAAAAATGGGGCTTTTGGTCTCAGAGAGATTGGTTCCCCCCTAGAAATTTAACGATAGGTATGACTTTCGGCAAACACTTGCTGATGTAGCCGCCTCTGTTGTTGGAGAGTTTGATGTCCATATCAAGAATAACTCCTCTGATAACGCCTGTTGAAAGAGAGTTGTGTATACAGTATCTAAATGCACGTCTGTGTTCGACCGTACTGTGACCTTCGCCTCCGACATTCTGTGCTTGCACTCAACTATGGTTGGCCAGAGCACCCATCCGCCTCCATACTCGTCGTGTGGTAGTCCATCGACTGGGCCTTCCATACAGTATGTGGGGTGAAGGACATGAACAGGCAACGACTAGTCTAGAGAGAGTTAATCTCACACCACGCTCACACACCGCCGACTGCTCCGACAATCCGAGAAAAAAACTGTCTCTGATGTCTCTAGTGTAGGCTTAAGGTTCTCGCCCAAGCTGCTATGATGCCCATCCGGATCGTTATCGTTGTTGGCATCATCGCCTCGCTGAATCCTCATCTTCATCCCTCGACGGCAGAGGCTCCAATATCTTCCAGCCCTATCGATTGGCCTTCCCCATCGGTATCGCCGTCGCCTTTTATCTTTCGTGCAGGTTCATGATACGATACACAGACGGGAGACAAAAGACCTTCGTCGCGTCGATTCCAGGCGTTGCGAGTTGCGAGCTCTCTCTAGCTAGTGTCTATCTCCATGTGTCGCGTGTCCCGGGACGTTCGAAAAAACGTCCCAG
>JALLBE010001537.1:0-10842 GCA_036939795.1 Thalassiosira mediterranea | reverse complement strand
AAGATCATACACGCCAGAGCCTACCGACACGTCTCACGCAAGTAGCCGGATGAAAATATGGTAAGCGAATTGCACATAGAGACTGGGAACTGGGAATGCGAAATATGCATTCAATTTCAACGTAGGAATCATATTATGTAGGAACCATATATTTTATGGTATCTTTTGTGTCACCGAGGGTATCTTTTACAGACACCGCTCGAAACCTGCTCAAGTGCTCGAAGTCTGCTCGAAGCAAAAGAGCACGGAGAGGGCGGACCGGACACGACAAAGCAAGGACAAAGGTTCGACGGACTCCTCGACACTCGCCTTGCCAATCTCACCACGGACACTGTCACCGACAGCCAAAATGCCAATGCCGTCAAATGCCGCCCGCTCGGAATTCTTTATGCGTAGGTATCCGTCGTGGTTCGAGCAAAACCTTCACCTGTTCTGCCCCGCCCGCCCTGCCTCTCACGTCTTATCTTGCTCACGTGTCCTCTCTCTACGCACAAGACGTATTGTAGGCGAACCGCAACAACGATACCATCTCTGATCTCTGATACCATCGCGATACCATCGAACCACTTTTATTCGAACGCCGCCATCGCAAGAGGCACCAAACTCGCATCGCTGACTGGACCGACACGCAGAATCACCATGTGTGCGTGGGCCCCGGAACTTCAGGTCATTCCGGAGAACGAGCCACTAGAAGGGGCCGACCCCAACGCGAGGAAGAAGCGCACGATGAACGAGATGGGCACCGACGCTTCTCGGCCATCTGCTGTCACCCATGTCCGCAAGACTCGCTGCTCTGCGTCTGCAGCCAGCGGCACCGCTGGTGAGGAGCATGTTTCACGAAGATGGAGCAAGGTCGGCGCGTCTAAAGAACAGGTCACGCGGTCTGATAGACGGGGTACCTTGATTTTGGAAGATGAATCGTCCCGGACGTCTCCTGGGAACGATTCCGTCTTTGTAGGCAAGGAAAGATCTTACAAAGACGAGGTGGAAACTCTTCCTATCCAAGGCAGTTATGACGAAGGTGGACATTCGATCAACTGCACTTGGGAGGAAGGGCCAACGCCATCGTCACCTAGGTCGTGCAAGTCCACCGCTGATGCCGAGACCCAAACATACTGTCCTTGTGATACATTCCTTCCTGATCTCGACATCGGCGATGTCGGATCATCCGAAGACATGGTTCAAGAAGAGCCCCATCCTTCGGATATCAAGTCTTTGAAGGTTCATGACTTTGCTTTCGTGAAAAGGAGCAACGGCAACTGGACGTTTGCAATTGTATCCAGTAAAGAGGATGATAGCATCACATTTGTAGTCAGCAAATATCCTCAGACTAAGTGCTTGACAAGGAAGCGCTGGATGTACTCAATCAGATTGGTGAAAAGTTATACAACGTAGTGGAAGCGAAGATGAACAAGAGCACCGACTAGAGGCTTCATAATCCCATCTTGGCAATACATTTGTATGCTCATCGAGAAGCATTCCAAGTGTAGATGTGGTAAAGTGAACTGTGGCAAGCAAAACTGAGGATAAATGTAACAAGTTGACTAAGAGTAGCATTGACGCTATCGTTTTACTTTACACATGTGTGATCAAGCATCCTTAAGGTTATCGAATAATGTTTCATTCCTCGCTACTCGTGTCTGAGCTAGATGAGTTGAAGTTGCCAGAGTGGGAAATGGTAGAGCGAGTGTGGAGGCGCCGTTCACTCTTGGAAGAGCCAATAATGGGAGTTGATGGTGGCGGCTCCCTGAGTCGCGATATTTCCTCCCACAACTTTCCAATCTCGGATCCAACCCACTCGGAACTCTTCTTATCGAGCTTTGCCTCGAGGTCTTGAATCATCTTCATCTTGTTCGCATCCGACGCCTGCAACAGTTCATTCTCAGATCTGAGCCTTTTGGTTTGACTCTCCAATTGCTGCAGCTCCTCGTGTTGGGAGGCAAAGGTTTCTGCGAACCTCTCAATATCTTCGTTCAGTGATTCCAACTCCTCACATTTCAACTGCAGTTCGTATTCGATAGCTGTTTTCTCTTCGTTTATTGTCTCCAAGTCACCTCTGAGGCTCCTATTGACTCTGGTCATGTCATCTAAATCATACTTGGCCAGCCTCTTATCTCTCTCTATAGTGTCTCTGAGTTCCTGTATTTCACTTTCGAGTTTCGTTATCTTGGACTGTGACTCTGCCCTGGTTTTTATGATCACCTCTTCGGTCACTATTTCGACCTCCGAGCATATTTGCTTCATCACAGAATCAGGAAGAGCATTGGCTTCGCCGATGTATTCTGTAGCGCTCGACCTTGAGTCTGGAGTCACAGATTCATCGTACTCTTGATCATCAGATATGAATTGAAACTCATTACTGACTCGCAATAGCTCAAGTTGCTTCCTTAGTACTAAATTCTCTTCTCGAAGCCTTGTCACTTCTTCTTCACTCATGTCCATGTCGGCTGTAACACTTGTGCACACAGAAGGAATAACGACGCCCGGGCTCTTGTCTTCGATTGTCGCAACCTTCTTCTCGGTCCCAGGGTGAGGGCTTGTTGGCTCAATTGCCACAGGGTCCTTCGGGCTGTCTTTTTGATGCATATCCTTCTTCAATCCATTCAATGATTCAGCCAGGTTGGAATTTTGATCCTTCAATTGCTTATTCTCTTGTTGCAAAGAAATGTTGACTTCCTTTAATTGCTCCAACTCGCGCCCTATTGTGTGTGACTCCTGAGTTGGAGTCATTTCCTTCAGTACACTATTCTCCTTTTGCAATGTTGCATTGGCCTCCTTCAGTCGTTCCAGCTCTTCCTCGTTAGTTGCATTGGAGCTTTGAGGTAGATTCTTTTTCTGCAAGTCCTCATTTTCCTCCCGCAAGGCAGTATTTAGTTCCCTCATTTTCTCCAGCTCCTCCTCCAACGCCACTGTCCGAGAAGTATTTATGCTGGCAGTGTTTGCGCTCTGAGTGACATTGGGTGTGTCATTTGCCTGCTTCATCTTCTTCATTTCTTTTTTGAGAGATCGCAGTTCATCCTCGCGAGAATTCATTTCAGTCTGCAACATTTTGTTCACTTGCTTAAGGTCATCACGATCAGTTGCAATCGAATCCCTGTCAGCTTTCAAGGCTGCAAGCTCTTTGCTGATTTCTTCCAACTCGTCATTGGCGATCTTACTATCATTCAAGTTTTGGTGAGAGGCAATGCTGGAAGCGCTGTTTCCAGTATCGGTGCCAACTGAGCTCGAGCCGCCTAGAACTGTATCATCCGACGTACCCAGAGGCAATGTGCTGTTCTCTTCCTTCACTTTTTGGAGCTCATTCCGCAGAGAAATCACCTCTTGACGCAATCTATCACGCTCCTGAACCACCGCGACAAAATCTCGCGCTTCAGCTTTTAACGCATTGAGTTGGTTCCTGGCAGAGTAGCACCGTCTTGCGCACTGCAAGACGAGCACTGCACGAATTTGGTTCCTGAAGCTCTTCAGCCCTTGATAACGCCTCCATTGCGATTGCAGGTACACCGCTTTTCTTATCCGGTTCAATTCGCCGTACCTCTGCCTGCCGATGGAACCACGGTGCTGCCGTTGACACCCGAGAGCAATTGTCTTCGCGGAAGCAAGGTACACCATGGCCGCGTGTTTGCGCCAGGCAGTCTCGATGATGATAGAATTGTGCTGTCGTCTCACACCCATCACTTCAATCTTTGCAAGAGTTTGGCGCACGAAGCATTGAATGACAAGGACAGAGTGCAATGACTTGGCCAATTGCTTTTGGTATACGTATCTCCGTCCATACTTCTGAATCGTGACTGTCGCCGAGGTCACTTTTTCTCGTCTCATTTTTTCGAGCAAATCGTACGCCTGGCGACGCATGAATACTTTGGTCTTTCCAACTTGAATGCCAATATCGGACTGATCACTACTTAGACGCTGGGTGATTGAATGAAGCAGTGCTTTGGCTAAAGAGAGTCAATGCAGATCATATAATCTATGAGTTAACGACCAAGAGGGGTGTAATGTTGAAGATATGTATTGAAAGGGGTGACCATATCTCACCGGGATTGTACTTCTTGGCAGCATTCTTCTTCTTCAACTTCTTGCCGAGAATCCTATACCTCGCAACGAATTGATCGTGTGAGAACCTCTGGGGGTACCCCAATCGACTCACCCTCACGGCCTCTATCACCCCCGCGCACCGCAGCTGGTCTGCGATGAGCGCCGCGTCGAAGCAGTCGGGCACGAGCCGATTGTTCGGCTTGAGGCATCGGATGTAGTGGGGGGAGGTGTCGTCGATCTTCTCGCGCAGGCTGTGGAGCTGCGCGCTGAATTGTATCCCCACGGTGGGCCTCTGGGCGGATCCTGAGCCACGTGAGGGGGACATCATTTTGTTCCTTCCCTTTGACGACGACGAACCAGGGGAGGATCCAGAAGGCTGGACTATCTCCGCGAGGGTCTTGACGAAATTATTGGTGGAGGAGAGCAGCAGGTCAGAGCCGCTCTTGGGAAGCTCGTCGCGCGTCTTCTCGACGAAGCCCTCGACGTCGTACTCAACCATGCCTGCATAATGTTGGACCGCGAAAAGCCGCTCGGCCACCTGGCGGGAATCGGCCTCGAAGCGCGAGTGTCCGGAGCACTTGTCGTACATGGCCGACGCGAAGGTCTTGTCGGAAGCGCCGGGCGTCCGGCACTGGTCGTGAAGGATGTGCAATATCCCCGATCCCTTTACGTCGATGAGGTCGAGGACGTCCTGGTTTTCGGGGAAGTCGATGAAGCTCCAGGGGATGCCCTCGCGGTCGTATTCCTCCTGTTCGTTGCGTAGGACGAAGCGATTGAATTGCTGTTGCAATGACTCGTTGCAGTAGTTGATGCTGAAGACCCGAGGAAGTGTAACGTTTAAGAACGCCGACGAAGATGGCAAAAATTAATTGCCGGGCCAGAGAACCACTCACCATAATTGCTCGAACGAGTTTACTTGGAAAGATTCGAATCCAAAGATATCCTGCATCGTTGTGAAGTGTCGTGCGTTTTTCGTTAGCAAGGCAACGGGCGAAGGTGTTGATGACAGCAGTACGATATATCATCTCCATTTTGGACATTAATGGGCCCAATTCAAAATGCGGCGACGAACTCCCTCTCCAACGTCATGCACATCTTGTGCACATGTTCTCATTCAGCCTGTTCACCATGTCCCAGCCATGCCATAATATCACTCACCAGGATCCCGATCGATGCCTCCTTTTCCATCCCACGTCTCCTGCCCCTCGCAGCAGCCTTCGCCCCTCCTCCCGCATCCTTCGCCACGCCGTCCCCGGCCACGCTGGCGTTGATCCTCCCCACCAAAAATTCGAACATGGCCCCGTACGTCGCCTTGATCAACGCCTCCACCCCCTTCTCGCACTGCTCCATGCTCAGGGTCTTGCGGTGCGTCTCCCCCCCCTTCCGGCCGTTTCCCCCGATGGTTATCTCGTAGTAGCACAGGGCCGAGTTCAATCCCTGCTTGGTGATACCGAGCAGGTCGCACACGTAATCGAGGTGGGGGTCGCCATCATCCTCGCCATCATCCGCCTCCAACCCCTCCAGGGCACACTCCACCTCGCCCACACGTCGAAACCTCAGGTTGGAGGCGTGCAGCAGCGCCGATGTGACCTCGAACACGGCCCGGACCTCCCCCGACGAAAATCCCATGGCGGACATGGCGCGCCTCATGTCCCGGAAGGTGGAGGAGTCCGGGACGCCGTCGCGGCGGTCGTAGGTGTCCGACTGGTTGATCAGTCGAAAGTCCTCCATGTCGTAGTCCGCCAGTCCCAGCTTCTCCGATGTGCTCGGAGAAGCGTTGCCGTCCTCCTCTTCGTGATCTTCCTCCTCCTCGTCGTCGTCGTCGTATTTGGTGCTGAACAGCTCGTAGAAGATGTGATAATTACGCTCCCCGGGGGATTGGTGGACCAACCTCACTTTTTCCAGGAGGTAGGTCTCCACCGACGCGCTGACCAGGGTGGCCCCCGGAATCGTCGAATCCTTCTTCCCACTACCGCTGTTTACTTTGGACCCGGCAGCCGCATCGCTCACGAACTTCATCTCGATGTACTTCCCGAACCTGCTCGAGTTGTCGTTCCTGACAGTCCGGGCGTTGCCGAAGGATTCCATGATGGGGTTGGATTCCAGTATCCTGCGCTCGATGGACATTCCCTCCCCCTTCCCCTCCTCCTCGCCCGCTTCCGCTCCTTCTTTGTCGGCAGCAACTTCCTCCGGCGACTTCGACAACTTCGACAGGTAGGCCATGAGCAGCTTCGTCGTCACGGTCTTCCCCGCCCCGGACTCGCCGCTCACCAATACCGACTGGTTCACCTTGGGACCTCCCCCGGATGGAGGCGCCCCCGGCGGTCCACCGCTCGGCTTCGATCCCTTGGATCCCCCGGACGGTGCGGAGGTGGCGTCGACGGGAGGATGGAGCCGCGTCATCATGGTTCGGAAGGTGCGATCCGCCACCGCGTACACGTGCGGGGGCAGCGGCGGCGCCGATGATGGTTCTCCGTCCTCGGGGGCGCCCTCTCCACCCTCCGCCGCACCTTTGTTGGTCTTCCCACCTCCGTCAGAGCTGTTCTTCGCAGCATTATTGGGTCGATCCCTCAGCCATCTGTGCTCCCCCTCCCTCCTGTACCTCTCGACGCACCCGTCCCCGTATAATTCTCCGGATTCGTCCTGCTTGAACGGGTTGACCGCCAACAATATCGGTCCGGTGTCGGTGTATATGCTGCTCATATCCTTCGAGGTATTCTCGTATCTATGCCGCAGGGCGTGGACCACCGACGGCTCGTGGAGGTGCGTGAGCTCGATGAGGTTGGAGGGGGGGGAATCCTCGGGGACATCCAAGAGGTGATTGATCGCAGTCTCCCGCGACGGTCTGTCGTCGTCGTCGTCGTCGTCCGAATCGCTCTCGTTGTCGTAGTCGTATTCGGACTCGTCGTCGTCGTCGATGGCGGCGCCCCCGAGCCGATCGAGGCGGTTGACGAAGTCGTGGCCCTCCCACGCGTTTGCCAGTACGACGTCCCCGCTCTCCAAAAGCCTTTGGGTGGATTCCCCCGACAACACGTGCTCGGACCTTCCGAAGTCGGCGTCGTCGTCTCCGCCGGAGGAATCGCCGCCGTTGCCGTTGCCGCCCTCCAATCCGAGGAGGGTGAAGCGATACGACGCATCGGCGACCATCTTCTCCTCGCTCTCCTCCTTCGAACCTTTACTTGTTATAGCCGTGGCACTGAACTCGTCTATGGTTGTGTAGTATCCGGGAGCCCATCCCCAAATATCTCCATCATCGTCGCCGGCTGCTCCGCTCGTGGGGGCGCCGCGCTTCTTGCTGCTCGTGACGTTGCTCCCCGCTCGACGGGGGGTGGAGGAGGAGGCGCCACCCGGTGGGGCGAAGGATCCGTCGCGGAGGCGGACCCAAACGTAGGTCTTGTCGACCTTGCCGTCTCCGGCGACTTCGGCGGACGAGCTCATGGTGGAACGGGCGATTGGAGGTGTGGGCGATGGGTGGGGTGAGCGCTGGGTGTGACTCTAG
The DNA here is from genome assembly GCA_036939795.1 of Thalassiosira mediterranea. Taxonomy (NCBI): domain Eukaryota; phylum Bacillariophyta; class Thalassiosirophyceae; order Thalassiosirales; family Thalassiosiraceae; genus Thalassiosira; species Thalassiosira mediterranea. The sequence goes on along the minus strand of JALLBE010001537.1, from coordinate 3,305 downwards.
TGGCCTCTATCCCCAAGACGTTGTCGCCATGGATCTCTCTAGAGCTGGCTCCTCTCCGCGGCTTAGAATGAATGCCTTGCCCCCGGGGAGCCCGAGCGAGGCGATCGCGATCGCTGCGGTAGCGGCGACGTCGTCGGGGGCGGATGGCAGGGGCGGACACGGCGGACACCGGAACCACCGCGGGTGTCGTTCATGGTCGATGCAAAATAATTTCCGTTCGTGCTTGTGTGCGTCGTCGCGTGTCGCGTGGTCTTGCTTTTTTGGGATAGGATTCCATTTGCCATTATCGGGATGACACTGCAGCTGGGACGATGAGATCTCCGATTGACACGGACGGACGACAGACAGACAGACGATTGGTGTGGCGAAAGTGCGCCAGCTACACATAGAGAGGCGGGCAGGAGCCAAGGAGCAGTGCGAGCAGGCAGGCGTGCGTGAGGCTCTTGGCTCTAGAGATGCCATCGGCGAAGAAGAAGAGGGGCAGAGACAGGATGCAGAAGCGCGCCAGGAGCAGGAGACGAGGGCGGGCTCTGGGGAACCGGCCCAGCCATTGAGCGGCAGGGAGAGCGGCGGTCTCACTGCCGTGACTTATGCTTATGCTCAAGCCCAGGAATTGTTCTTGATGTTACCCCCTTCATTCATTGTGGATTACATCCGAAGTGGCTCGGACATTGTCCTGGTGGTGATAAATCTTTCGCCCACCACCACCAATAGTGAGAATTCAAATTTTAATTTTAGGCAACAGTTGATGAACGAGGGCATGATTGATGCCGTGCTGGACCTACTGCTACTGAATTGATGCAAAGACAAGTCCTTTGTCTAAGTTATGGCCAACGCCAAGGGCAGACATCTTGATAGGATGCTTTATCCTGCATGAGTGGACGGGGATCTCAAATCACCGTGTAGGCGGTTGCGACTGCTTAGTTGTCGATTTGTGTCGCCAATGAGACAATCCCCCTCCCTGGTGGCTCAGATCCCTTCAATGTTGAATCAAAGCCAAACGATTGCCTCTCTGCAAGAATTTCCCCCCGAAAAGTGGATGACGCACAGACCAATAAATGGACATTGTCAACCAGTTTTTAGCCTCTCAGGGCATTGCAGGGCCACTCCACACCTCGCTTTGCATCACTGATGGTTCTGGGCCCCCTGTTCCCAATGATCAGAGTGGCCACAGGAGCCAGCTGTGAAGAAGCTTCACCCCTACTGGCTAGAGCTAGATGGTTCAGAGCCTCTACTTGGTAGTGATAGAGGAGAGGTGAGACCATGGCATCATGGTTAGTTGTGGCTGGGTAGATGCATCTTGATGGGGAAAGAGGGCACAATCACAGAATTCCCCACAGAAGTCAACAGTCGAAACTTCAAATTATTAAGTTTCATTGGATGAGGTTTTTCCATGCTTTGAATTGGGGAAGTCTACTTTTCCATTCGGGGAGTTTTCATTCGGGGAAAACCCAAAATCAAAATGGTCATTTTTGACAGGACTGGTTTGAAAATTTGCTAATAGCCTCAATCGTTTTCACAATATCTTGACAAGCCGAAGAAAGTGTGACATTCAATGTTGGTTGCTCCCAAAAAATAGGCGTTTGTTGTCGTCGATCATTGATCAGACTAGGGGGGCAATTCCATGGGCAACTCCTATATGCATCAAAGGTGTGTTCTTGCTATGCCCCAGCCCCAGAGATATCGTGCAACTGAATCGAGGTGTGACGCGGACCTGCGACGCCCTGAGAGGCTAAAAACCGCTTGGACAATGTCCATGTATAGTGGTCTGTGTGTTATCCATACAGTGTTCAGGGGTTAATTCTTGCGGGAAGGTGATCGTTTGGCTTCAATCCAACATTGAAGGGATCTGGGCCACCGGGGAGGGGTGTCAGCGCTCCGAATCAAATCACAAGAGGAGTTGAAGGAAAAGTTGCATGTTGCCATGACAGCAAATGAAAAGCCAAACAACCACAAATTTTCAGGGATTGATCTATCTGCCCAATTGATGGAGCGATTGAAAACCGAACAGAGGTTTGTATATGCTTATGTTAGACCCCACTGCTGAAGCCAGGTCATTTTTTTATAATTTACAAGTGCCCACAAAAAATACACCATTCAATTCGTCTTGCTAACCTGATTGCACCACAAAAATTTCAGAAAAAAATTTTGACCTCTTCATGTCTAACCGGAGCCTCAAAGTTGGACTCAAAATACGGGTGTGTGACTGGTCTGTGACCATGCTTTTGCCTAAGTAAAAGCACTAATCATTGCAACGCATCCACCAGTTCCCCAATGACCATTTTTAAGGCTCTTTATGCATTTATATGCATTAGCCTAGGTCAAAATAAAAAAAAAATAAAAAAAATCGGCCCGTGGGTGTGCTATACGGGGCCCGGCGGGTATGCATTTGTAAATCATGCGGCACACTAGCTTTAAGCAAAATGTGAGGCGCATCCACTACAACCCACCCAATGTACCAACCAACATGCCTGGGTGCATACTATGGTCCTAATAGGCCCCCAGATGATACCCACAAACTTTTTTCTGAAAAAAATCACCCACACCCGGCTGTAGGAGTTGTGCTGTACGGGGCCCGGCGGGTATGCATTTGTAAATCATGCGGCACACTAGCTATAAGCAAAATTTGAGCCGCATCCACTACAACCCACCCAGCGTACCAACCAACATACCTGAGTGCATATTATGGTCCTAATAGGCCCCCAGATGATACCCACTAACTTTTTTCTGAAAAAAATCACCCACACCCGGCTGTAGGAGCGTGTTTTACGTAAACGCTTATAACATGGCGAAGCTAGCGTTATAGTGTGTTAGTGCCCTTGCATTGCCGGCCACCAGAAGGACCCAGTGTGATGTTTGGGTGTTCTAACCTATAGTAGTAAGGTATAGGAAGGTGGGACAACAAGATTTATTGACTGGTATGACCCGCTGGCCGGTGCAGGGGGGGTGCTTCTGAGGGTCTCGGATAAAAAATCGGGCTATGTAGGGAAATATTCGGGGTATGCATTTTTGCGCGAAATTCACAAAAAACAGTTAAAAATACTATGTTAGGTAGGTACACTATGTGGTACCCCAACAATTATTCCACTTCCCCCCATGTCCATTTCAGCTAGACGATGTATCAACATCCCTGGACCTCCATCAGCCCAGCTGAGTCCCAAAGGAAGCTACACCTCCCCCCACAGTTACCCGAGACTCTCCTTCCGCGCACCCAGAAGAGTTGAAGTGACTATTAATTTAGTTTAGAATGCTATTCATTAGAAAGCACTCCCTGTGCTTTCACGGCCACATCACGAGCTGCCCCG
>JALLBE010001536.1:0-10093 GCA_036939795.1 Thalassiosira mediterranea | reverse complement strand
GCTAAATATTGTGATTCGTGATTATTCGTGATATTGGGATCAGGAGTGGGGCCTACATGTGATTTTTGTGTTTTGCGTCGAGCGTGTCCGCTCTCCCCGACAAAGACAAAGAGTTAACAAAGTTTCTCTCATTTTGACCAGTGCCAGTGCCGAGGGAAGTACGATAATTGATGCAAAGGATGAGTGCTCACAAATGTCTGCTTGCCTCCCTACATACTAGAACTAGACGTCATCGTCAGACACATCTCTACCTAACAATTTCAAAAAGTGCACACACTCACCTTTGTGACAAAGTGTATTTATGGTATCGGAAGATTTCATCAAAATGCTCATCACAAATAAATAGTAGAAAATGAAATAGGTATCCTGGTATTGGCATTAAAGATAGAGATGCGTAGAGATAGAGATGGGGGATATCTTCATGATGCGGCAGCAGACTGTGGTGATGATTTCGTTCCATGCCTATTCCTATTCCCATGCCACTTGGATTTTGGATGGTAACGAGGGCACCCCCACCCCACAGCTGCAAGAAGTGGGTACCTATGAGAGGTACCTGGCTGTGTAAAAATCAATAGTTTTGGTTCTGCATGAGGTGAGGGTGAGATCCGGGGACGTGTAGGTAGGTACATTGGTGCATTTTTGTGTGGTATGGTACCCTCAGGTATTAGGTAGGTACGATACCCTATGTAGGTACCTATGATGTGTGATGGATACTTTTCAGGGACCACATACAATATGTCCGTCAATCTATCCTTTGTTTCTTGGGCCTTATTGTAGTATCAAATAGATTGAGACCGTCCCGATTTCTATCTATTTCTAGTCTCTATGCAGTTTTACCCATTACTCTACTTACGTACATGCTTATATAACAAGATCCTACGTAGATTCACGCAGTAAAAACCAAAGCGAAGCCCGCCCCAATCAAAATTATCGTAACGAACGAACTCAAAACCTCTTGGGCAAAGTACGATAGCAAGCATGCGAAGCAAGCGAGCGAGCGAGCGCAACACGTGCGTTGTGCTGCCTGCTTGATTTTTGAGATGAAGATGCGACGCGCGCCCAGCCACACCTTCTCTGCTCTTTTTGTCCGGAGACAGCATGCATGGCATGGCGGGCGTGGAGGCGGGGCGGCCGCTCGATCGGCGGCGGCTCTCGCTCATTCACATCGTCTCTTGGCAAGCAAGGGCAACACTGGTGGACTTCTCCATTGATCCTCACAATTCATCTCTGTTCATCGACCTCTCAAACGAGCATCGAATTCAATCGAACATCCGACCTTCAGCCGAATTCAACTCGACGTTCCTTTTCGTTCCAGCCCTCTCCTCCATCCTCTGCTGCCCAAGACTCTCGTTCCGGCTCTAGCTCTCTGCTCCGTCCCCACGTCCGTCCGCCACGCCATCTCAAAATGCCCAAACGCCGCAACAAGGACGGAGACGACGACCACCACCGCCGTTCCAAATCCTCCAAGCATCGCAACAACGATGACGACTCGGACGACGACGACAAAAACAACAATGGAGGCGGCAATAACGGCGCCTCCGCCTCCGTCTCCCGGGCCGACGCCAACTCCAACACCATCCCCATCTTCCTGAAGAAGACCTACCGGATGATAGAGACCTGCGATCCGGAGATATGTTCGTGGACTCCGGACGGGGAGATGTTCGTGGTGAAGGATCCTGTGAGTTATCATTCTACCAGTTGGTTGCATTTGCGGCGTTCGCGTTCGTTTGTCACATGAGCTGCGTGCTGCGTCTCGCCTCGTGATGCTCACATGATAATATGTCCTCCATTTCGCCAATCTCACACCATCGCCTCGACACCTCTCTGCCTCCGTTACACCAAATGTAGGACGTCTTCGCCTCCGAAATCATCCCCCAATACTTCGACCACAACAAATTCTCCAGCTTCGCCCGGCAGCTCAACTTCTACGGCTTCCGCAAGATCCAGACGAAGCCCATCCGCAACGAGGACTTCGATCAATCCACGGCCAAGCACGTGACCTTCTTCAACGACAAGTTCAAGCGGGGTCGGTATGACCTGCTCAAGGACATTCAGAGGTCCACGAGGGGGGGCGGGGCGCAGGCCTCCCTCGCCGATCAGGCGCGGGAGATGGAGGCACTGCGGAGCACGGTGGCCAACCTCGAACAGCGCGTGGCCGAACTCGAGGCCCGTTGGCAGGAGGTGGGCTCGAAGGTCGAGCGCGAGATACAGGCCAAGGTCGAGCTCGCCGTCATGGACCTGCTCTCCTCCTCCTCCCGCAACGGAGGGGGGGGCGTGCCCATGAACAACCCGAGCAACGCCGCGATACAGGCGGCCCACCAGTACATGGGAGCGGGGATGCCCCAGCTCCCCGGATCGATGGGGGCGGATGCCAACTCCATACTCCAGCGCGCCGAGCGGAGCTTCGGCAGCATCGGGAGGAATCCCCAGCTGGCCGGGACGTGGGACAATCCCCTCCTCGGCCCGCAGGCGGCGAGGGCGTTCAGCACGGCCAGCGCCGGGAGCGCCGCGGCCGCCCTGGGGGGGGGCGTGCCGGCGCCGTCCGCCCCCGCGGGGGCCACGCTGCCCCCGCACCCCAAGCAGAAGAACCTCCCCCCCCCCTCGGCCGGATCGCTCGGCGTCTCGGGCCTGTCGGACACCGGCGCCCCCGCCCACATGACCTCGGGGGGATTGCGCTCGCTCTCCACGGCCACCAACGCCTCGAGCTCCATCCACCTCCGTAATGCTTGGGAGGACAAGTTCTTCAGCACCCTCATGATGACCGACGGCAACAGCCGCGTGGCATCGCTCGCCGGCCTCGCGGGCGCCGGCGGGGGCGCCGCGGGGGTCGCGGGCATGTCCCAGGGCGCCGCCCCGGGATTGGCCGCGCTGGCCGCCGCGCAGCAGCAGATGCAGGCGCAGCAGGGTGCGGCGGCGGCGGCGGCCACGCACCACATGATGCAGCAGGTGCAGAGGGCGGTGAGCGGCGGCGCCAAGGCCGGGGGGGGAGCGGGAGGAGCGGGAGGAGGAGGAGGAGGAGCCGGTGGTGCCGGAGGAGGAGGCGCCGGCGGGGGAGGCGCAGGAGCGAGTTCCATGGCCTCGGCGCTAAAGAGGCAGACCACCGCAGAGATTCTACTGGAGGCCGCGGGAGAGCTGGGGAGCGGCGGCGTGGGTGGCGGGGGCGGGTCGAAGGGCAAGAAGGCCAAGGCCGATGATGTGGCCGATGTTTGAGCTGCCTCTTTTCACGTCTGCCGAGCAAGAGGCAGACCACAGAGGAGATTCTACTTGAGCTCGCCGGGGTGAGCTGGGGAGCGGCGGCGTGGGGGAGGCGGGGGCGGGTCGAAGGAAAAGAAGGCCAAGACCGAGGGGGCATTTGGAATGTTTGGTTTGGTGGGAAGAGGATTGGATCTCATTACCCCGCTATGTGTGATTGATGCTCGAGTTGCCTCTTAACCCTTGCTCAGGCGAGGAAGATATACCGAGCTACATGCTACATGATGCCTTGCGTTGTATCTGTAAGTACCTGTGTAGGTACATAGTTCATTTATTTGCCCATACAACCACAATTCTTCTCCATCATTCATCTCACTATCTAGAGAGACATCTGCTTGTAGTAGATAATGAGCAGCTACCTGCAGCTACTCACTATACGACTCGCGCTAAAAGTCAGTTCATCTGCAGACCTCTCAAAAGAATCCTGGGTGGAAGGCGAACTGACCGGTGACATGACATTTGATTTCATTGGACTTCAGCTATGTCAGCCTTTCACACACCTCTGAACCATGACATGTGTCTCGGCTGTAAAAGCATACTCTCCGCGCTGGCTCGGATAAAGTAGAATAGGCAGCCTCTCCGGTTGCCAGAAGCATATGTACGTTCAGGTGTCGATCAGTACTAGAAATACCAAGAGGCGATGACAAGAGACGACAAGAGGACTGCACAACTCTGAAACTCGTCTATTGGTAGGTACCTTTGTGATGGGACCATGTATCTGAGGCTTTCATTCAGCGGGTCCCACTGGAGTAACAGCAGATTACTCAAACATCCGGTATGTAATAGATATCACTTGCTTGCGTCAATTCCTCTAGCATTAGACTTTGTACTCATCGAGTCACTAGCTGTCCACATGTTCATGTTGTGTCTTGAAATGAATTTTCTCAGCGAGAGTTGATGGAGCTGGATGTAGTACCTCGAGATGGGGTATCTCGGGTTAGGCACATAGGAATGAGGTACCTCGAGATGATGTGCATGAAGATGAGGTACATCTAGTTAAGGCAGGTTGAGACACATCTTCATCTGGATGAGGTCGGAATAATCTTGATGTCTCCAGAACCACACGTCATCTTTGACTTCGACCTATCAGGTTTGGACTGCGTGACTGCCATGGACGGATGCCCAGGTCTTGAATAGAACATGATGCAACGGCATCTTAGTCTTGATGTTCATACTATGAACTGCTTGGTGGCTCGCTCCAGAACCACGCGTCAATTTTGACTTGACCTGGGTGTCGACACTTCATGCTCTTCCTGGTGGGTGAAAGGAAGCGCGTGGAAAACAAGTTGTGAAACAAGCCAAGGGTTCGAGGTCTGCTGCAAAATATAGAGCATTGGGTGAGAAGATGCTCCCTTAGCACGAGCTTTTTGATCGAATCCTCTTGCTTTCTCTCAAAAGCAGCTTTATGCATACACGCTGCAACATAACACACACACACTGACCTCAGATAAGGTATTGTGCTTCTACTGCAATTCCAGCCCTTGTCTTTTAACGACCGAGATGGAACAGATCTGGAGGAACAGAGCTTAAGAATGAAAGATACTTCCTATTGTACATGGCTACTCTGTATGGTATCGTTTTTGCGATCCAATTAACTTTACAGGTTTGTACTTATGCTTGGATGAGCTCTGGTGTCCAACATTACGGGACAATCACTGCCGATGACAAGGCACTTGGTCTACGGCTCGAAAGTGCATCAGTGGCAATGACCTCTGACCTCTTCTTCCTCATGGCCATCTGTGCGGCCTTCTGTAGCAGTCTGACCACCTCTAGGGAAGCTCCAGAGCAAATAGCGTACTCCACTGGACTCATATCATCGACGTCCTCCATCGCTGAGGCCTGTATTGACCCCCACAGGAGTACCCTTACAACGCTCAAGGTTGGTGGCCCAAGAGTGGCTGGACACTCGTCCTCGAAGAGTTCGCATTCTGGATCGCAAGCGAAGTGAAGCGGAGTCTTGCCATCCTCATCCTGGACTTCGCAAGCACCTTTGTTGTTGACTGTAAGTACCCTGAGGACTTCGGCGCTGGTGCCGCAGCCAGCAGCTACGTGAAGAGGTGTCCTGCCCAGGCAGTCTTTGAGCTCCAGCGCTCGAGGGTAAAGCTCGATCATTCGTTCGAGCATGTCGACAGGCGGGTTGTATCGAACACAAGCATGCAGGAGTGTCATGCCGCAGAACTCCTCGCAATCGGAGATGGTCCGAGAGACGAGGCGGAAAGTCTTGGGATCACGCATGGCTACACGCTCAAACTTGGACCAGTCTTGGGCCTCGATCAGGCCGAGGAGCAGGGAAAGATACTGCATCGCGTTGGAGGATATTGAATCCAAATCGAAGTCGGTTATCTGGCTAATGTTAGGTAGAGAGTGTTGGTTTTTGAACCTAGATGGATTCTACATACCATACAACTACGTGCAACTACAACACCATTTCCCATCCCAGGGACAGGGCAAGAGGCCAACCCTTAGCTTTTTTTCTCTCTCTAATCGCGAGGCGAGGCGCGAGTGAGAGGCCTCGTGCTTCGTGCCACCTGTCCGTGATGCCGCAAAGTTCCTCCTGAGAGTACCACTGGTCGGATTGCCTCGGACTCTGTGGGCTGGTGTCGGTGTTCAGTACGATAGATTGCTTCTGCCATGCTTCTACCGTGCTTCTAATAGCTTGCTACCAGCTGCTACTGTGAACGTTGTGAGCTTGTGACCCAAAAGATGTCAGTGTTTTGTACAATATGAGATTTCGCGGAGAAGGGGAGACTTTGCCTGCTTTGCCAGGCCTTCGGGCGGGTGGACCAATGCAACCCTAAAACAGCATGCGGACAAACAATGATGTTTTGCATGTCCATATCAACCCTGGTAAAGGGTACACAGGTGTGGAGTAGGCAAGCTGCGAAGGCAAAGCCATTCCGGCCAGGTCAAATACGCAACAGAGTTGTGCCAGGTTGTGCCTTGCAGAGAGGTTTACAGTAGTAGTATGCCTTTTGCAAGCGCCACCAAGTACCTCTGGACCTTTGGCAACACCATAAAATTGTCCTTTTGACAAAAGAACTACAATACAGACAGTTGTCGCAGGTAGGCGAGCCTTTGTGTGGTCCACTATTGTTGCCAGCATCCACGTCGGATAAGTGTGTGCCATAATATTGTTATGTTTGTATTGAGCGTGCACAGCATGTGACAAAGACATGTGCGAGGTGGGTACCTATTGTGCCAGAATTAAACTTTTGATGCCGGGTAAGAGTTGGCAGCGCAATGTGAGAACTAAAGGATAATAATCGGTTGGATGACATTTACTTTTCACATCCTATTCATACACAAGTAGTGCTGGTGGTATAATTCTGCCCTCATTGAGGCCTATTGAGGCAAGCCAGACTAGCCTGCCAAGGAGAGATAGCTGTAAGTTGCACCTACTCCCTTCCTAAAACCCAGGGGCATCATCATCACCCTCTCGAAAGCTGATTTCCAGAACTGGAGACCCATGGTTGCTGCTCTCTTCTGGCACAACCTTGGGGCCCACACCAGGCGCCCCCACTCCCGCCGATTCTGGATTTTTCCCCAGACTTCCGGACCCGTGGACTTGCAGGTACTCCGCCATTGCATTCTTGTGAGCGTTCTCCCACATCTTCTTCTCCTCCTGCGCCGTGGATGTGCGCTTCATGAATCGCTTGAACTTCCGCTTTGCACTCTGCGCGACCTCTTGCCATCCTTCCAAATGTTCTGATGCCACCGTGTGCCTGCGCTGCCTCTTAGTAATATTGACCTCCTTCATTGCCGCATTCATATCACTGACAGAAACACCGAACTCATCCCGGAGCATCGATCTGCGGATTGACGCTGGCACCATCATCTCGATCTTGTCACGGGCAGGTCCCTTGCTACCCTCGTAGTCATCAAGGGTGATGGGATCGTGCTGATAGAACCCCCACCCGATCGAGAGGGGTACGCCAGACGTGACGCAGGGGTTGTCACCCGCAATCCTCTCGTGCTCACGGATGTCAACGTAGGAAAAAGAGCAGCGCTTCATTGACGTAGCCTTAGGAGTTGTATCATCCAATCCACCTTCCGACAAAGTCCTACCTGCGTTCCTCGAAAGATCCAAGGAGTCAGAGGATGATGTGCCCTTTTTCATAGCGCTCCTTACACTCTTGAGCGAGGGACCTCTGTATCCAGATGATGACGATATATTGCTCAGAATGGACTTCTTGGAATGCAGAGATTCGTCCAGAGACGCAGAACGAGCTACATTTTTCTTCGAAACCATTTTGCCCAACATTGGGTTGCTCTTGACTTTTTCCAACATCTGGCGGTTGGCGCGATTGGATGCAGAGTAGTAATATTGGGTGGTTGATGGTTCAGCCAACTTTTGAATGTTTACATACTGGGAAACATCTTCTTCTTCATCTAAATCTTTCTTTTCATTCGTAATATTAGCCTGGGCATTGTTCTTCTCGCCATTTACGAGGTCACCCGATGTTGTGTCGAATTCAGGCATGGAGGCGAGGCCATGCCCCATCGGGGGGAGAGATCCTTCCCCATGTCCCCACGAGTCCTGCGTTGTTGAAAGGGTTTGTTACAGAGGTTAATAGGGCACTCTTGATGAGTTCAGGTGGCCACATACATAACATGCACCAAATACATGGAACTCAAGGGGAAGGCCCCTGTCCACAACATGGAGCAGTGAATTACCAAGAAACATTTTGCCACTCACCACAGAAGTCGCAGAGCTCAGCAAATTCTCAGCATGCAATTTCCCCTTCAGTTCACTTGATGACCGCCGTTTACCCGGATCTGCCTGTGGTGGAGCCTCCGTCGATTGCTCACTTGCGGGTTCCGAATTACCCGCGGCTTCGTCTACTACCTCTTCAGCATCACCTGCAACGGCATTGGCTTCCCCACTAGTGCCATTGTCACCCGAAGCGGGGTCAGACGGTGGTGCATCAGTAGGGACTCCCCCAACAAGCTCAAGAAACCCGTCGAAACTATCACGCGCAGCACCCTGCTCTGGCGACTCTTCGGCGGGCCCCTTGGCGGGGGATGCCACGTCGGCGGCCGTGATGCTCGCCGTGCTCTCCGCTTCGGTGTCCATCGTCATCTTGCGCGGTGATAGGTTGATCTCAGGATCCAATATTTTGATGCTGGGGACGGGAGACATCTGGCGATACGAAATACGTCTGTTTGATAGGATGGCGAACTGACCGACTGAGATGACGCGGGTTCAATGTGAGCCCAGACTCTCTCTCCAACGAGAGTTAAAGAAGATGAAGTCGCCGATCAGAAGATAAGATCCTCGAGGCGCAGGCGTCACGCACTCTCTCCCTATGTTACGGTTTAGACCTGGATATGGGACGATGACTCCACCGAGCGTCCACTATTGTAAGATCAAGGTTGTGGGATGTTCAATCAGAGTTCCCCCAGAGACCCTCAATAACGTCAGCAGGATGCGATTGTATGATAGCACGAGATAATGGTTACACAGCAGGGGAGATGTTGCCTCTCCTCGTCATGCCGATCAACGCCGATGCCAAAATAAATGGTGTTGGCACTTAGTTGGCAATTTCGATGTTGCCAACAGCAGCAACAGAGTCGAACATTGACATGCCGCAAATTCACTCAAAGTTCAATGAATATTGCATCACTTTGCCTCACAGGCAGAGGCGACAGGCGCGCGACCGCATGCAAAACAAACCGCCTTGTGCATTGAGGCCGACTCACGGCGTACCTAGAGGTATGTAGGTATGGTACGATAGCTTGGGATGCGATGCTTGATTGGGATCATCGATGCGTGCTGCTTGGGCCGATCCAGGGGCAGGGCGGCGCGGCGCGCGGGTAAAGAGTGCGTGGTAAAAGGTATGTAGGTACATAGGTATGATAGATAGATATGGTACATACCTACATATGTACCGGGGACGGGTGGGGTCGCAGGCAGACAGAAGGTTATTGTCTCGATACATATACATACTGGTTCCGGCATAGATTTGAAAGGAGATAAGGCTCACATATCTGGTCCGTCGAAATAACGATCGCAAAAGAACAAAGTAGAAAAGATATCAGTGTCGATGATGCTTCAATTCCTTAAGTCAATTCACGATCTGTACATTATCTCGCATCAGAGAACATCCGAACACGTATGTACTTTTTTATTCTCTCTCCTTGAGAAGTGTTTAATCAACCCTGGGAATAGCTAAGTGATGTGGTAGAAGTAATTTATTTCATGGTGATGCATATATTGGTGGCAATGTGAACATATAAAGGGTGATAAGTAATTCTAAAACATATATGGTAAAAGCTTCAGCTAATTTGATGGTAGAAACAACTGCAAGGGATAAAATTCGAGAATACCTACGTACCTACGTGTAAGTCTGGTGTAAGCGCAATAGTGAATTTTCAGAGTCGCAACGGTGTCGTAAAGAGCAAAGCCGCCGGGAAATTCGAACTTTCGAATCGTATTTCCATCTGCATTTTTGGAACTTTCTGCCGGCAGATCGGTGACAGCGATTTTTTGGGGTGACGTATGAAAAACACCATCAGGACTAGACCGAATACTGGATCATTTACAATGATAAGTTCGTACGAGAGATGATAATGTGTAATAGCTATCGAGGAGATATCTTTATTTTCAGCTAGAGATCTTTATTTTCAGCTAGAGATCTTTCTTTTCAGCTAGAGATCTTTACTTTATTTCCTGTCGGTCGCGCGGCCGGGCGGGCGGGCGGGATCATCCAAATGTTTAACCTCTTCTAGATCTTAGGGCCCTCCATCCTAGGGTTAATACGGGGCATGCCCGCCTACATACATACAAAGATGCAGAGTCCGAGTCCGCCTCTCAGGTTACGACCCGCTCGCGGGCAAGAGC
>JALLBE010001535.1:0-10106 GCA_036939795.1 Thalassiosira mediterranea | reverse complement strand
GGAACTTGTACGTATGTAAAAGTTAGGTATTGTTCGCACTATTGTGGACTATGTACGATCAGCGCCGTCGCTCGCTCGGCGCCATCGCCCGGCGTCGGCCCAAGGTAGGTCGTGCTTCGTCCCATTCCCCTGCCTCAGCTCGTAGGACGCCAACGAACCCCTCGACGATGATAGTCAGATGGTCTAGCTTCGCCTCGGCTCTGCTACTGATCGACGGCAGTATATTGGGCGGGCGGAAGGATGTCGCCGCCTTCTCGTTGCAACCGGCGCGGCCATCGGTCATCGGCATCGACGTCGGCACCGCGTCGGCGCGAAGTCTGTCGAGATTAGACGCGGCGACGGCCCTGAGCCTCGACGGCGAACAGATATGGAGCGAGCCCGAGTCCAACGGCGTCAGCAGCATGGCCGACATAAAGGATCCGAAGGTGGGCGTGCTCCTGCTCAACCTCGGCGGGCCGGAGACCGGGGAGGACGTCGAGGGCTTCCTGTACAACCTCTTCGCCGATCCCGACATCATCCGCCTACCGCCGCCCCTCGCGCCGCTCCAGTCGATCGTGGCTGGATTCATCTCGAAGCGACGTGCGCCAAAGTCGCGAGAGGCATACGATTCCATAGGAGGAGGGTCGCCCATATTGCAGTACACGCGGGCCCAGGCCGATCTCATGGTCGAGTCGTTGAGGGAGCGCTACGGCATCGAGGCCAAGACCTACATCGGCATGAGGTATTGGTACCCATTCACAGAGGAGGCTCTTGAGGAGATCAGGGCAGACGGCATCAATGCACTTGTGATCTTGCCACTGTACCCTCAGTTCAGCATCTCGACATCCGGTTCGAGCCTGCGCGTGTTGCAGGAGGAATTCGCCAAGAGACAGGACCTGTACGGCCCGAAGAAGATGTTTCACACGGTCATACCTTCGTGGTACGATAGGCCAGGATATGTCCGGAGTGTGGCAAACCTCATTCGAAAGGAGCTGGATTCATTCACGCCGGAAGAGATAGAGGAGGGCTTGTCTGAAGGACAGACTGTGCCGAAGCACGTGCTGTTTTCCGCCCATGGCGTCCCAGCGTCATACATCGAGGCGGGCGACCCATACAAGGCCCAGATCGAAGACTGCGTCGAGAGGATAAAGGCACTCCTCCCCACTGAGGAGGAGGGCACCAAGGTCCACCTCAGCTTCCAGAGCCGCGTGGGACCCGTGGAGTGGCTCCGACCGTACACAGACGACGTCCTTCCCGAGCTTGGCGAGGCAGGCGTGAAGAACCTCGTGGTGGTCCCCATCAGCTTCGTGAGCGAACACATTGAGACCCTGGAGGAGATAGACATCGAGTATCGGGAGCTGGCGCTCGAGAGCGGGATCACCAACTGGCGACGATCTCCGGCGCTCAACACCGACGCAACTTTCATCGACGATATGGCTGACATGGTCGCGGACGCTTTGAATGAGCCGGCCCAGAGCATCACGGAGGCGTGCGTCGCGAACAACGTGGGAAATTTGGAGCTGGAATCCGTGAGCAATCAGATGGAGATCAGCAGCGCCGGCGTCGGCGGAGTTGGATACGACGATGCCCTTGCCGGAAGGGCAAGGCTTCGCAAAGGTGAGAGTTCGATGGGTATACATCATCGTGCCGTTTTGTTGTTTGATTATTTTAGGCACAAGCCACTCATCCACTACTTTTCTTGGTGACTTTTGCTCTCTGAAGGTCTGAAGTGAGGTTGGGGCGGTTGTACAAAAAATGATGGAACCTGAGATGACTTGCTAGAAGTTATGTGCGACATTTACATAGAGCAATCCAGTAATAAAAGATGCTGTGGGGTTTTGCGAGGGTCTTGCTCCCAGACTCAATAAGTTAATTGATTGATAAAGGCTGCTGAATACTTCTCTACTTGAGCGATTAACTGGGGCGTCAATAGGAAAGACTGGTTCTAGCGCAAATAGCCACAGCAGAGGTATGGTACCATAGTAAGCCATAAATAAATCCTGATTATGGCAAATTTTGTTCCAGTTTTGCATTGGAATAGAGAGCACAAATCTTTGTTTCACCCACCCTCGCCAAATCAACTTCGTTACAACTTCTTCATGAAGATCATGATAATAGGTTTTGACCTCAACATTCCTTATATACCATGGGGACGGGGTGTTTACGTGACAGTGCCGCTTCCAGCTAAGCTGAACGTGGTAGTGAAGTGATGACCTCCATCAATTAAAATAGACAAGAATGCAGAAGGTCCAGCTGAGATAGTGAAACAAGCCCATGCCTACGATCATCTAGATATACCATAGTATGCTTGGATAGAAGGGTACATCTTCTGATGGTAGTCACCACTCCCATAGACCGTATGGTAAGTGGTGGACAGTAGTATCGATTGGAAACAAAAGATGGTACCAAACATAGAGTGAGATAATATGCCTAGCTATTGTTCTAATTGAGTTATGTACAAAGCAGTTCCTCGATTCAACATTTGGTGAAAACCTCAGTCGACACAACTTTGTCTGACCTCCAAGAGTGCACGAAAGAGCGCCTCAAGATGAGGTCTCCGTTCTTGAGATAGCGCAAGGACTCTTCTTTCCCTCGCGGAGTCTCAGATACAGTGACATGCGCAATCTGACCATCAGCGTCCTCCTCTGCGAGGTAGTAGCAGGTGCGGGTGACGACGCCACCGTTCGTGCCGCCAAACAGGGTTGACGCTCCCTCGTAAGGTTCAGTGAAGTCACCCATGGGATAATGCAGTTTACGGCGAGGTTGGATTCCATCAGCATCAAATGTTGTGACTATCCATTCCTTTCTGTTGGCATGTTGAGTCCATTCTTGGATGTAGGGTTCATTGGCCTTTGAAAGTGCATTATCTTCGGTCAGGCCACGAGATACTAGACCCTCGACGACGCCAACTCCTCGCTGAGAGTCGCGAGACCAACGCCCACTGAGATCAAGTTCGCCGCACCTCTGTTCCCACTGCCTCATGATAGGCAAGCAGGCCTTTTGCAATACTCGGTAGGGTTCAGCCTTCTTTTCCCAGACATTGTTGACCACCCAGTCTATCTTTTCCCATCTGACAGCTGAGAATTCAGGCTTCTCGCCGTTCAGGCCACCCAGGTTGCACATGCGCGAGGGGTTCTTCTCAAGATCAGAGTTGGCACAACGGAATACAACCCAATTCAGTTCTTGTCCTGCAAAGCCTGCCTTTTCAAGCCAGCTTCCCGTGCCTTCCGTTTTGTATCTGCACTTCATTGAGCTGCTTCCACTATCACCGAGCTGTTCCAACTGCACATGGTACCCAACGCTCAACCCGACCTCTTCGTAGAGCTCACGTATGGCAGCATCTGTCACAGTTTCGGGCTCAGCACCATCATCGACCCCACCTTGAGGAGTCTGCCACGAGCCGGGTTTCCCCAACCGTTCGCCTATGAGCAGTTCATTCTTTGAGTTCAACACGGCGGCCCCTGCACACAGACGCCACTTGAGGCCGTCGTCGTCGGTCACAAATTGGGACGCCGGGTGATGCGCTAGCGCCATCCTTAACCTCGATATGCCTCTGCCGGCCAGGGAAATGGGATGAAGGTATTGGTAACAATTGAAAGCACAGCGGGCCAAAAGGCTCTCCGTCATGGTGATGCTTTGCTGATTTTGACTGTGTTCCTCAGCCATCATTTTTTGTTGGTTCCAAGCGTGTATCCAATGGCTGGGGTTTGAACATCAGCAGGTGTGTTGAAGCTGGTCGTGGCGATTGAACGATGGTGGCGGCCTCATGCGTGCGGAGGGTGAGAGATCCAGGCCAGGTAGGGTGCCGGCGGCGGCGGGCAAAGCTGGCGTTCACGCACGCACGCACTGCCAATAGTTTCAGTACGATATGTAGCACAACAACAACGGAGCGGAGCGCGAGGTGGAAAGGGGAAACGGCGTGCACATCATGCGTATGCGTTGTGCCGGATGATGCAAGCGGGCGAAGCTAGCGCCGTCGCCCGATATCATCAATCGAGCGATCCGTTCGCGTCGCTGGGGTTTCGTCGTGCGTACGTTACCCAAGACATCTGGCGCGTAACTGAGGACAAGCTGAGGAATGCGCTCCACGGCCGAAGAAATCGTTCGCTGCCCTCATCCCCATATCTAGTCTTTTTGAGAATCCATCTTCGAACTGCGGCAACGCGAAGGAAACCACGAGGAAACCGGTCCGTTCGCTCCGCAACGTCAGATGAAGTGGGAGATGTGGTAGTAGATTTTGAGGCATTTGTGCACATGCGTGGCCACCTACCTGTGGCCACACAGCGGGATCTTTTTACTGACGTCACTTGTACATATCTTCGATCTACACTTTTGGATTTCCGAGGACGTCATCACACACCCGCAACTCACACGCCAACCGTCCAACGAACCGCCAAGCAGGAAGCCGCCCGCCGCATGCAAAGATTCGTTCGGCCACTCCCGCCCTCGGCGAGTGCGATGATGGATAGATAGATGACGCCCGCCTTGCTTGCGCGATGTTGATGTCGATCGATGATGCGATGGACGGATGATCGATGTCGATCGATGATGATGATCCATGTCCGTCGTGTGGCGGCGACCTCTGCCACAGCGACATCAATCACCCATATCCTCGCGGCGGTCACGCTGGTGTCATAATTTTCAGTGACCATACCCTGCCATCAAGAATACCATGATCTCCTACCAGAGCCTCGCCGCGATTTTCCTGATACAATCAGCGTCCGCCTTCACGACGCTCCCAGGTGTCGTCACCGGACCAAGTGCCGTCGAACTGAGTGCTCATCGTGGTGATACATCGCCTCTCGATAGAACGGCGTTCTTGAAGACATCGTTTGCCACCATTGCCACGATCGCCACTGCATCGCCGTCAATTGCGTTCGCCGAAGATGCGGTCGATGACTTGTCCATGCCAACTGAGGAGGAGCAGAAGAAGGCAGCAGATGTGAGTTTTGGTTCAACCTAGTTGTCATCGTGCTGGGTTGATGGATGCATTGTGAATCCATAGTCCAAAGATGCGCCTTTTGGTGGAGCATCACCCCCAACATCTCGACTCTTACAAGACTACTTGAGTTATCAGTCTCAGTTGAGCTTGTCCCGGCATTGCCGGGGTGGGGGATACTAATGTCTTATGTGTATGCGACTGCCTGAGAAGGCATTGCTGCGCAGACTCGCACTGTTTGCTGAGTTCCTCCCTTTTTCTTGGAGTGTTCCTCTATCCCAACACTGTGAAATACGTCTATCTTGTGCGCGTTCCTGGTCGTATGTTGAAACTATACCCTCACTCACATCGCCTGAATACATACTGACTATTATGACACGATAGGATGCTATGGCGGAGAGGCTTCGAATTAAGGCTGAACTGAAGAAGAAGGCAACCAAACCTATGGGGTACAAAGATTCGATGACCGCAGAGCTAGACAAACAGAAAAGTCTGCAAAAGTCGAAGGAGGAGAGACGTATTGCTCTTTGCGAAGAACTTGGACGGGGTTGCTAGTGTCGTAACACACAGCCTGGGAGGTGTTCACATCATAGGCTGAAGGTGCTCAGAATCACACCAATTTTGTTCTAATATACCCCAAAAGAAATAAATTTGACCACACCCACATTTTTGAATAGCAGCACCAACTCAGCGAGGGGACTGTACCCATACCATAGCGGATATCTCTCTAGTCACTTACAGCAATCGATGTCTAGATATTCGAGGCAGGGAAAGAAATGCCTCACCTCCGTTCTTGTAACTGGAATTATTAAGATATTTGTAACTCAGTTGGTTCATCATCTATCAGCCAAGTTGTTTATGTCAAAAGTATGGGTGATGAAATTGCTAGTTGGTCAACGCCATTTCTTCAACGGGATTCTGGACAAGCTGAGCTCTCATACCCTCATCAAAGAACTTCGTCAGAGAAACGTCATCAGAGAGGCCCTTTCGCCTGCGTGTTTTCACAAGGAAATCTCTGGCGAGACACTGAGGGGGGCTTGGTTCCAGAGGATGCAACACAATGCTCCTGTCCAACGGATCGCCCGGAACAATGGCCCAATGGTCAAATACAGAGTGCACCATAGCTTGTCCTTGTGTGAAGGTTCTCAAATCAGTCTCAAATCCAAAGCTGTCAAGTACAGGGAGAAAAGCTTTGACACTGTACAGAGGTGATCCAGGAATGGGCTTGTCTTGCACCACATGGCCCCTGCGCTTGGTAAGGACAGGTTGGATTGCTCCTACTATCTCTCCAGGGCACTGGATTTGGAGGCGATACCACGGCTCCATGAGTCTAGGCGTTGCAGTCAGCAAAGCAGAGTGAACAGTTTTCCTGGCAGTGGGAATGATTTGACCGCCTCCTCTGTGGATGGCCTTGTCAGCGAGTGACACATCCAGAATTTTGAGCTTAGTCGATCGCACTGGCTCTTCACACAGTGGGCCCTCCCTGGTTGCCCATTGAAATCCCTGCACGATGCTGGGTTTGCAAGATTTCAGCATAGTCTTATCCACCTCGCTTGGGAGAGTGTCATCCATGAGGATATTTGTCCCATGGGTGGGGGAGCTCCCAAACGCCCAAACTGAGCGTGATGATAGCAAATCCCAATCATACTTCGTTTGGAAGAACCTCCCCAACTTCCGAACAAAGAAATGGGGAAAAAGAAGTCAGCAAGGACGACTCAAAGTTGCGACATTCGAACGTCGGTCCACTCATTCTTACCTTTCTGTTGTCCCAGTCTAGGTTGATCTTCCCACTCTCCAGTTTCTCCGCTAAGCCATCATCCATAGGCTCTGCAATGAATGTCAGCTTGTTGCGCTTGTTGGCGGTCTGGATCGTCAAAAGGTAAGTGAGCAAGGTGCATGACAACAATGATTACGTTAGCACGATGCATGAAGCAAAATGAGCTCACCTCAGAGAAACATTTGACACTGCTTGTTTCAACGACTGTCTCGCGGAACCCCACCACTGGATCTGCAACCTTCACTTCTACATCGGAATACACCGTCCTCAGATCGTGCATCGCACAGTCAAGGTACAATTCGCCTGTTCCAAAGAGGATGTGCTCGCCACTCTCCTCGACACGAGTGGTCGACATGGGATAAGATTTGGAGACACGACGAAGTCCCTCGACCATTTTGGGAAGCTCCGCTGGGTTCAGGGGCTCTACTGCGAGCTTCATCGTGGCCTCGCCACCAGCCTAAGGGAGTTGACGTGTGATGGGGGCAATACTATAAGAATTTCATCTAGCAATACTGTCACGCAGGATGAGATGGGCACAGAAAAAATAACTGATACTCACCTGAGGGAATTTGAGAGGGGAGAATACGTAGATCTCACCATCCCCGTCGTCGCCACCAAAATTGCTCTTCCCAGCGCCAACGATCGTCGCTGTCTTGACGATATCTGCGTCGACGCCACCAAGGAGCACCCAGTTCCCTGCCCTGGCCATCATAACTTCTGTCCGTGACCTACCGCGGGGGATCCAAACGGAGGACACTGTCGCAAAGGCCATGTCCTCGTCATCATCTGGTGTGTACGCCTCGCCGAGGACCTTCACGCGATCCCCTAATGTGGGGCATCACGAAAAGGACGAGTTAGAGGCAGTACTCTCGCAATCCAACTGAGATAAAGGGAGTATAGACATCGCAACTAGAGCTCACCAGGTTTCACAGTTCCAGAGTAGATCCTCCCAAACGCCGAAAATGACTGCCCATCAGACTCCGCATAGAGCTTGGCAACATGAATCACCAGGGGGCCGTGTGAATCACACTTGACCATCGACGTCACTGCCCGTGAAGTGAGAGGTCCCGAGTAGCAGCGGGCGACCTTACCCTTTGCCGCCGCTGCTGGAGATGGGCTAAATGATGATGTTCATTGCCAGCATGGAGTAAAGAACTGATCAGTCTCTCTGGGCAAATCAAATCAAGCATTCCCAAATCAAAACCATACTTACTTCCAGATCAATCTTCTCGTTCCAATGAGACAGAAATACCCCCACCCATCAGAACATTTCTTCAATCAATTTCACGTTTGCAACAGCGGTATCATACATGGAAGACAATGGCGAAAGCAGGCCCAACAAGAAGTTCCCACAAACAACGCCTCCGAATAATCCATCGAGAAATTGATTGAATAAATGTTCCAACGGGAAGCTGGGGGCATCCAATATCGCATAAAGAAGATTGATCTGGAAACTTGATAACCAACATGACGGAACAAAAAATAGTGCAGGCCTCAAAGAAAGCTGATGACAGCCAACGTCCAATTACTCACACGTGTCGTACTACTGTGTCCACAAACCCCGTGCTCGGCCCGAAGTATCTCCGGAACGCCGCCCTCATCAACGGCCTCGCGCTCGCCCTCAAATGCTCCTTCCCTAACAACACCCCCAATCCCCTGAAGGCCTTCTCCACATCCTTCTCGCTCTCCCCCACGCAAAGCATGTACATCTTGTACAGCGGCTCGAGAACGAACTGCACGAACGTCCTCTTTGGTGACATTCCCGTTTCCGGGTCGGGGCCACAATCCCCAGCTTTGCGCCGGAACGTTCGGCTCTTGGGATCGAGGTAGGCGTTCCCCCACAGCCTTTTGGCAAATGCCTCGGGGGTGAGGTTCCTCCCCAGCCCCCCGTGATTCTTGAAGGATCCAAATTCGTCCTCTTCCTCGGCCACGTCGAAGTCCAGGTGATCGAGGTATTGGGTGGCGAAGCTCTCGAGGGAGAAGGCGTAGCCGTGCATGGAAGAGGCGAAGACGACATTCCCCCTGTCCGGGCTGAGCTTGGGATACCGCCCGTTGGACTGGTGGGCAACGAAGGCGTTCACCGAATCAATGGTGTGGCGGAGCTTGTGGTACATGTCATCGGGCGGCAGTTTCAATTCCAATACCAGACGATCCACCTTGTTGATTATCAACACCAGGGGCAATCCCTCAGCGATGATCTGCCTGAGCAGCATTTCGGTGTGGAGCATGATCCCCTCTATGGCATCCACCACAAGTGCCGCTCCGTCGGCCACGCGGAGGGAGGCCACGCTCTCGTCATGAAAGTTTGCGTGCCCCGGACAATCTATCATCGTCAAGGCATAGGTCTTCCCCCGGGTGTCGGGGAGGCAGAGGGTGATGGGGCAACTCTTGACGGACATCTGTCGATCCTGTTCCGACTGCAGGGTGTCGGTGATGCGTGGTCCCCCCCCGCGGTGACTCTCGAGGGAGGCGCGGGGACCGTGCGCTCCGTGTCCCTTGGGATTGGGGACCTTCGTCTGCTCCACGAAGAGGTCCACGAGGGAGGTCTTGCCTGCGTGCAGGTGTCCCACGAGGGCCAGGCAGCGGCGGGTGCGGGTGGTCTCGTTGGCGACGAGGGAAGCCAGGTATCTATCAGATACTAGATCCTCCTCATCCTTCTTCCCCTTCGACCGGATCATGTCCTCCCCATAAGCCTCCTTTTCCTCGTTCTCGTCGCGCATCAGGCTGAACGTCTTTTTCACGACGGGCTCGACGATGGGCTCCTCGAGGTCCATGGCGTCCTCGTCCAGCACGGCCGTGCGAACGCCTTCCCCGTACACTTCCTCGGCCGACGGGTAGTGCACCTTGTCCTCGTGCAAGACGATGGCGGATACGCCGGGGGCGGTGCCCAGGTCCTCCTCGTCCCCGTCGCCGTCGCCGCGCAGGGCGAGCTGGTCGGCGCGGCCGCCGCCGTCGCGGGAGACGTCGTCGTCCGAGACGTCGGAGGCATCATCCGGGGCGCCGCCGCGGGAGGACTCCTCCGAGGACGAGTCATCGTCGGATGAATCGAGGTCCGGCCCGACGTAGTTGCCGAACTCGTCGTAGAGGTCCTGCTGGTCGTCCGCCATGGTCGCCGATGTTGTGTGGTCGTGGGCTTGTTGCCGAGGATCGGAGGATGCGATGGGCAATGCCGATTTTTCACAGATCGGGGGGTAAATAGAGGGGTATGAAAAATGTTAGATACTTACAATTAGTGTCTCAGCGGGGATGCCCCGAAATTAGCATGATTTCAATATTTCAATCGACAGATGGACACAAGATACGTAGTTAATATATAGGTTACGGTGTTCATTATTAGATCCTGCGTGGAAGATATCCCATCGGAGGACGTCGGTTCCGTGCAACCCAAAATACAACCACACGTACACGCGA
>JALLBE010001534.1:0-10124 GCA_036939795.1 Thalassiosira mediterranea | reverse complement strand
CGATCGAAAACCTGATTCGAAGCTCGATGCCTATCTAGTCCTTATTGTTCTGTGGGCAAACTAATAATTGAAATTTATGAGCAAAAGCCAAAGCAGTGCTCTTATCAAAAACGAATTTTGAAAATGCTCGGAGGCCTCTGACTATGATACTTACTTGCCTCGGCTCTCTAGAGAGAGCTTGCTTCAATCCCAAGCCCATGTCATCCTTCAACAGAGATCGAAGCTTCTCGTTCGAAGAAGGTGTCTCTCGTTGTGGCGATGACTGGGATGACCATTCATTCAGCACAGACAGCGACAGCCCGCCGCCGCCACCGCCACCGCCGCCGAGATCAAATATCTTTACAGCTGAGGGATTTTCTCTCCAAACCAGCGACTGCGAGAGTGATCACAGCGACTGCGAGCAAAGTTTCGTCACGGGTATCCATTGTACAGAAGACCATGGCTGCCAAGTACTTCAGAGCCAATCCTCCACAGAGAAGTGCTCTCGTTCGGGCGGCGACTGTACAGCCAACATCGTAAACCATGATGGCGTGGTCAGCGGCGCTCTTTCGACAAGGACCCAATCACCCTATCCCAAAATTCGACGATACACTAGTTACTGCAGCTATGACGATACAGTCGTTCGTGAAGATGGGAAGAGTGATTCAACAAGCGACGATCCAGGGGGTGTTCGCTTTGACTACTCTAGTTTGTCCAGTAATTCCATTCATCCTGACATCATTGATGCTGCTTGTGATGACTCTTCAGCTGTGGAGCCCAAACAGTCGTCATTTTCCTCGAGACAAGGCTGGCTCGCGGGACGAAATCAGAGTGTCATGTGTGTGGACACCTTGCGGACTTGCTTTTGTGCGCTGGAAATCTTTGCCCTTCGATGCGCATTTGACCATTGGGCACGAGAGATATCGATGCTGCACACCATGCACTCTGGAGTTGATGAAGTTGAAACGCAAAGATGTACTGGTGGCTGTAGTGTTGTTCATGAAGATGAGAAAAGCGATGCAACAAGCTACGCAACGAGTGAAGTGCTAGAATATGTACGATTCGACTATCCCAGCATCATATCATCCGATTCTTCCCATCTTGGAGCTTCACTTCGTAAATCTGTGATAGAAGGCCTTTATGACGGTTGTTCAGACACGGGCCCGGAAGGTCCGTGTTCAATCTCATCCTCGAGGCAAAGGCGGTCGCCAAACGCACCAACAGACCATCGAACGGTCGGGCACTTGGGCATCTTGCGGTCTTGTTTCTTATCCTTGGAGGGCTTTGCTCTCCGATGTGCATTTGACCATTGGGTGCGAACAAAAGCTCTCCGCAAAGAAGCAAAGAATCGATTGGAACTCAACCCGGTGTGCACGTTGCACAAATACGCCTTGCAAACCATTGAGTGCTTGCTGTTGAGACATTTGAAGCGACGATCACTCGTCCATCTCGTGAGTAGATATGTTCATCATAGATTGGTCGTTTGGTGTTTACTTGACTCACCATTTCCTTTGCACATAGAGGTACAAAGCGAAGCTGATGAAATGCGGCAGTATTATTCGGAAACGTAGATTACACAGTGCTTTTCATGCATGGTATATTGACGTGGTTCTAGGCACGCGAGCGTGGTCCTGCCGAGCTGATGTCTTGAAGCGGTTGGCGCTGCTCTCACTGAGAGATTTTGCTGCTGCAGCTGCAAAGCGTCGTCAAAAATACTTCATGATGGTTATCTTGAATCGATGGCGTCTGTACGCGGAGGAGTGCTTTGCTTTGAGACAGAAGGTAAGGTCTCCCCTTACTTATTTGGTAACCCTTTTACTAGAAGTATCATTCTGACAGCATGGCCCCGCTTGCCATTTGACAAGCGATATACAGCTCTGGTACATTGGGCTGAGACACTCTGTACCAAGGCGTTTCATGCACTGAAGTCGCATGCCAAGCAAAGCAAAGCAGAAAAGACAGCTGCAGCTACTCTCGAAAATACTTATGATGTCAATGCAATGCAACAGATGCCGATTTTGAAGACACCATCAACACGGTTCGATACGTTCAAGCTTCCTCTCCGAACGCCAGATAAACCAAATCACCTACCATCACCTTGGTACTCGTCCATGAGCGCCCCAGCTTTCTCGACTCCAGCCTCCTTCATTCCGTCACAAGAGGGTATTTTTCCACAACGGCGGAAACAAGTAGATATGAGGAGCCCTTTTGCTAGCCCGTTTGCCTCTCCAGCAACTCGTCAGAGAATGACTGATGTCCCTGTCTCTCACTGTAGAAATGACTCTGGTAAAGGTTATTATAGTGGCAGGCAACGCACGATGCAAAGGTTGCCGATGTTTAAGTCTACAAAGTCTTATGTGGACTCTTGCCAGAGACAAACGGTTCTTGATCATGGCCAGCACGGAAAGCCGGAAACCAGTGACTTGCACGGCTACTGTCAGGGGCATGTCCACCCGTTGGGGCGCGACTTGAAGCAGGCCAATCGACCATGGATAAGACCACCCCAAATTAGCCATCAGCACCATCTGCCAACACAAGGACGCTTTTATGATGGCCACCCATCAAACACTCCACATCTATTGGCTAAACGACCTCCGTCTGTAGAGAGATATGTCGTGTCGATGGTTCTCGACGAAATGGTGTCCCGAGTAGAGAATTTTCATTTCAGTAATTGGAGGTAACCAGGATATTACTGGTCGGTACCTTGGTACAAGACATAGTAGACTGGTCCACATCCACATCATACCATACAAGACATTCTCATTGTTGTTATGGCTCTTGGTCTAGTCATTGATGCCATGTCGATCTTGCTGGTATGATTTGATGCGGACATCTTGTGAGAGGAACCACCGTCCACAAAAACTCCTGGCAGTTCTAGAGACGGGATGGTTATCACACCATTCGCTGGCCGATGCCATTTGCAAATAAAGAGTTCTAAGTCCCATCTTGATCCATCTCTTCCGGCGGTAGGCAGTAAATAGCTACATCTATGCAGAACCTGCGAAGGAGCGTCCGAATGAGAACTCCATTCATGCGGTCGAATTCTTCTGCATCAGATGGGTACCAATGCCATAAAAAGGGAGCCTCGAGAAGCCAAACATTATCTGCTACAATACATGAACATACTCATGCTAGCGCAACTGTTTTTCGCTGTTGGCATAATTGTTATCTCAAGTACCATCCAGGCTCGAACCAAACACAACAGCGGAATGCAGGCCATTAGAGCAAACACCCAATGCCGTTGTGGCAAACTGAAGGCAGTTATCGACTCTCCGTGAGTATCGCATGGCTTCATACGGTTCTGATATTCTATGCTTCAAACTGAAATCTTGAGGTTGATGGTGCTGCAGGTCTGCCTTGCGGTTCGTGTGCTATTGTAAGGATTGCCGAGGATACTACAACGCGTTGAATGCACTTGCAGCGGCAAAGAGTCTTCCTGGACCAGCTCAATTGGATCCCTTTGGAGGTTCAGACTTTACTCAGATTTACCCCAGGTCAGTGCCTTTCCCAGTCATGTTACCAAAACAGTGCACCACATCATACCAATCCTGCATTTGACTGTGAACAAAAAGCGAGATCAAGATTGTCGAGGGCAAAGAACATCTTGAGACATGTCTCATTCGGAAGAACTCGCCAATTCGTCGCACTTATGCCAGGTAATGTCAAGTGATTATGTTTGGTCTCCTCAATGGTGCGGTAATATTCTCACATCTATCATGCAATTTAGGTGCTGCTACACACCGCTGTTCTCAACGGGAGGAACAGGGGCGGCTCTTTTAAATAGTGCATTACTCGCCGATGAAGATCAAAAGTGTGATGTGAAGTATAGGATTATCGGCCGGCAGGCTCTAGAAGGCGATGGGTAAGCTAAATTATTGCTTTGGCTAACAATTATTTGTGAGTTGCCATGTTTGTGCTTATTTTTTATTTCCTCCGTAACCTCCCAATACAATCCGTCATAGCTCCATGGAGAAGCCGCCAATGAGCTTTTCGGTTCCCTTTGGTTGGTTCTTCACGATGCCTAAGCGATGTTGTAAGGAAAAAGCTGTCCCATCTCCACTCGATATCAAGGAAGGACAGGACCTGCCCATACTAGAGGGCTTCCATGAGGGGTAACGTGCGTGAAAACAGTGGAATAAGATTTACAATTGGTCATGCAGCAATGTTTGTTACTGTAAAAATGATATTTATGTCCCATCCATTTCGATCCGGTAGGTAGCCCTTCCTAAAATTTACTTGTCACTTGACTCTGGCGCCTCGTAGTCCGGATTATCCTTGATGATGACAATGCCCTCCAGAACGCTGCTCACGCTAAGGACTTCCTCAGTCCCTAGCTCAGCACGCTCTTTAGTGCTGATCAATACCGGAGTGGTATGTGTCTGGAATCCAGTAATAGTCTTCGGTTTGCCTGCCTGGCCAACAGTTTCCACCGCTTGGCCGACGCGGACAGTCACAGGCCTCCACGAAAGGTCCTCATTAACAGTAATGAGCATTCGGGGGTTCATGGCACAGGTGAGATAGTATAGGAGGTAATGGGTCTTGTCAAGCAACGTGCTCTTCAGATCAAAGCAGGCATAAAGCAAGGTGAGTACACCTCCAAGTGCTGGTCCGCTTGTGATCATCCTGTCAGAGTGAATCGGATTCAAAGTCAGCAAACCCTTGCCCATGTGGAGCATAGCTTGTGCAATTCTGACACAGAACACATGACCCGCTTCCTTGCTGTAAAACTCGCTCAGCTGCCTCAGCAATCCAGCTACACGAGAGTTGTTTGTCCCTGCACTTGTCAAACCCATGGCCAAGATAGCATTCTGCGAGATTTCAGCATCGGGATCGTGGGACATCCTCGATAGCTGATCAATGACACTGAAGTCAGGATTGGAAATGTTGAGCACACCCAGGGCCAATGGCACTGCCCGCTTCACAGGCAGCTCACAGTAGTGAAGTAGGTGCTCAAAGGATCGAAGCGCCATCTCAGAGCCCACTTCTTCACCCATGGTAATCAAGCCAATTCCTATCACTGCGGCCATCTGGTGCTCAGCGTCCTCTTCCAGATGCTCAGCGCACTGATGCAGCATTTCCTGCACCTTGAGGACATTGCCACTGCCAGCATAAGCACATGTTTCCAGAATGATGGCAGCAAGCTTGGATACTTTGTGCTCGATAGTTCTCAGAGCTTCAATCATGGCCTCTGCCTTTTCCATCTGGCCCAGGAACAGAAGTCCAAGTCCAAGGCAAAGGAATTTGGCATGAGAATGGTCCAGCTCTTCATCCGAGGCCTCCATAAGTCGCTGCACGATTGCCCCACCAGCCGCATCATCGCATTTTCCAACATAAATCATGCCCAGAGCCAAACCAGCAAGAGACACTTCAAGCATGGTGGCAGGCCCCGAGTGCTCCTGCTCAACAATAGGCAGAAGCAGCTCCATCACATCTTCCCGGGCTGATCCTGCATATGCAATTCCCAACCCAGTACAGGCAGCACACTTCATCACGTGGGAGTCGCCATTGATGTGTTCATCGAGCAATGCAAGGGTAGGATCAGCATCATTCCGCACACCACTACTGAGAATTCCCACAGCAAGGGCGGCTCCAGCCTTAACATACTCCTCTGACGAGTAAAGGAACTTATCAATCTGGGCAAGACCCTCCTCAACGTTCCACAGCTGGATAAGGCCAAGGGACGCTGATGCTGCCATCATTCCATGATCCTTATTCTTGTACAGCCAGTCATTGTCCGGTGTCATCAGCTGCAGTTGGATGTTGTCAAAAATGTTTTCCGGTTTGAGAAAGATAAGTAAGGGCAAACACAAGTCACCTGATGATTACTCCCACAAATCTCACCTTATCCTGGCCAAAGCCAGCATTCACAAACGCGTTAACATAGGTGCTGGCCAGGTTAGCCCGGGCAGAATCCACCACAGCGCCACCCACGTCCCGCCTCCTAGAGAAACCCCCAGTCTCAGCAAGGTGGCTCTTGTAAATGTCCTCAGGGGTCTTGGGATCCATGACGTCAAGATCCTGTGCCACCTTCAGGAACTCCTCGCTCAGCTTTTCATTTCCAATGAGCTCGTTCAGCTCCTCCTCATCCTCATCGTCCTCTACCTCATAATTGATGCGCTGCCTCCCGAGCAGAAGACACATCTGCTTTTTCATGAGCTTATCCTCCGAGCATTGGGCGAGGAGGTCAGGGATGACCTCCTCATTGCTCATGCGAAGGGCAACACGCAGCGCATCATAATACTGCTTCTGTTTGACAAACAACTGATAGGCTGATTCCAGCACCTCCTGTAATGGAAGAACAAGTAAGATGGATTGGCAGGTAGTCACATCGGCAACCTTAGAATTGACGCAATATGTATACTCACCGCATAGTCATCCGGGTCGCTCATAAAATCAGCAGTCTTGATCAAGTACATGCAAATCCTCCTATAATTACCCTCGTCAATGCTCTCCAGCTCCAATATCTTCTTCAGTCTCTGCACCTCAATCAGCAAATCCACGGCCTCCGCCTCCGCATTGTGCGACACGTTGAAGGGCACAACGACGTCGACCATTCCCAGGAGGTCGGCGAAGGGCTCGTCGTCGTCGGGATCGGAACCCGCGATGACGCGAGCGTTGTACTCCTGACCGATCTCTCCGGCAAGCGAGCGGATGAATTCGTGTCCCCAAGATCCGAGGTCGTTGTCAGCAGCGGCAGCAGTGTCCCCCAGCTTTTCGAGGGTATTGTAGTCGTTGGTTCCCTTGAGCTTGAATTTGAGAGACTCGCGCTCATCTGTACCAAGAGGAGGATGTGAATTGTTTCATTTGTAAGAAATATGGCATCGTGACGTAGAAATGAACTCTCAACAATATTTGAGGATGATGAATAAACAAGACAAGAAAAGGCAGCTCAGATGATACAATGACGGACGACGATGTAAGTACTCACCGTGCTTGCCCAAAGTCATGGCCAGAACGGCCAATACATCCGCAACCCGGGCCCTCAAAAATAGAAGCTCCTTATCTTCCACTCCCTCGCCCTCGATGCTCCCGTAATATCCCTTCAGCACGTCGAACTTGGGCCTCAGGAACTTGAGCGGCTTGGGCACGCTCGTCATGCTACTAGTTGCGCTCTTCAACTCCGTCACGATCACATCAAGCGCCTTGAGTCGGATAGGAACCGTCACCGAAGCCTCGTCGGCCTCGTTGATGAGCATGGAAACGCACGTCTCGAGGCGCTCCTTGAGCTCCCTGTCCTCCTCGGACATTGCGTTCTCGTCGTCAACGATCTCGTCGGACTTGCCCTTCGTCTTCTTCTTGGAGGCGGCATCTTCCTTCTTCTTGCTCTCGGTCTCGGCCACGAGCTCGACGGGCTTGTCGTCGTCCTTGGGCGCCATGATTGATGGGGGGGTAGCTGTTGAGTGGGAGCTAGCGGGGCCGTTGGCGCTTTTCGAGCGAGATGTGCCTACGGGGGGGGGCGACGCCGCGGCTTGTATGTTTTTTGCCGGCGTCCATCGTCGGACGTCGGATGGAGGCCGTCAGATCGAGGCGGATTTTCATTGCGATTCGATGGCTTTCTCTGTATCCGGACGATCTTCCAAATGTATCCGTTTGATGTGTCGGGTGTATCCGACGTGAGGGACGGTAGGAAGACAGACAGACGAAAATGGGGGGGAACACCTTTTTGTCTATCCCCCCAGTTACAGTACCTACATACCTACCCCCTTCGGTGAGCCGAGCCTAGTGAAGAATACCCCCCACCCCTATTCAAGATCACAATTAGACACTACATAAACGGCCATAATCCGCTTATACTTATACCCACCCCCTCTCTAGTGATGATGTTATTGTGTGTCATTCCCGCCAAAACGACTAGTTCCCGCCAAAACTATGATGATGCCACTTCAACATTCCCGCCAAAAATTGAACTATACCCCCGGGTTAGTTCGGTGAAACTTACTGTATATTGTGCGCTTTTGTTCCAAGTTGTGATGTTCCCAATATCATATTATGTTGGCGGCAGAGCGGCAGTCTAGCAGACCCGCAAGACAGATTCCTTTATTACACAAATCTTTGATGCTGCACGCCAGTGCAACGTCGAACAACGATGGCGACAAGACGTCAAGACGTCAAGATGCCAAGACGCCAAGACGCCAATGGCCTGTTGGAGGCAATCGTCATTGAATGCAATTGAAGTGTACAGAAGCATGGACCCCATCTGAAGAAGGGTATGATGGGAGTGTTCTTGTTCTGATGTAAGTATGCCGGGCTGTAGGTACAAGCATTGTAAATATATCCAAATCCAATAGCAAGCCATGCTAACTGAACCAGGTAAAGATAAATGCACCATGAATAAATGCAAAGATACAAACGTATGGATCCGTTGCACACCAAATATAGTCTATTATAGTGTGATTGCTATACAACATCAACATATAACATCACACAAATCAATTGCTATTGATATAATATCAACATGTAATGATAGTCAATTGATATTGCTATACAACAATTGCTATACAACAACGATCTACTTAGTCGTCTTTAATTTGGAAATCAATCTCTTCTTTTTTGTCACTTTGTCAATGAGCTGCATAGTCTCCTGTGTCCTAAGATTAGGGGGGTGCACATGGGCTATTTTCTGTCTCAACAAATGGTCTGTCCTTCGTCAGTTTTACGCTCGAAAAAAACTGGTTACTTTATGTATCCGCAAAATACCCACGCTTCATTTTTTGCGAATCCGGCGGCGGCGCACCTCTCCGCCGATTTTGTCAATCTAATTCTCAACTGATGCCAAATTTGTCAGCACGCTATGGCCTCCTCTGCGAGCTTGCTGCAGTTAGTTCTCGGCGAGTCCTGTCGGTGCGGCAGTCCCTGTCGAAAGGTGCATGGGAAATAGGGTCTCCCATGCGCCTTTTGATTCTGAGGCCCGCAGGTGCCGTCGCGGCTGAGCATTAAGCGCCACAATCGGCGGCGGCGTTGCTGAATTTCGACGCCAGTAGGTGAACAAAACATCCACGGCTTCCCCTCACCCTAGCGCCGCAACCAAGACGCCCCCGTCCCCTCAAGTTCACCAGGCCTCTTCAATAGGTCGTCCGTGGGACCCGACGGCGGGCGGAGGAGCGTGTCGCAGCGTGCGCGCAGCTGTATCGACGCCGGTTGATTCGACGTGATATTTCATGTCACAGCACCTTTGCGATGGACTGGGGAACCCGCATCAAGGCGACGGTGTCCACTGCCCCTGCGGACGACGTCGCCACCTATGAACGTCATCATAGACGCATGTTCAGCTAGAGCTTGCCCGCAATTGCCATGTGGAAAGCCGAAGAGCCATCGGCGGGACACACAATCGAGACATTCCGTGGAAATCTCGAGCAGCCCCTGTCCCTCCGCTCCCCTCCTCAAGAAGACGAAGTTTCAGGCCACCCTCCTACCCAGGGCGACCGCGATTATCGTCCTGGGCATATAGACGGACGGGGGCTAGATTTTCTGGCTGGGGTTCATCCTGGGAGGTGACAGCGGCCAGGGATGGTGCAGCAGATGAAGTAGCTGCAGCCTGCAGCTGCCTCCTGCCTCCCCACCTGCAGGTGATCTTCCCAGGCCCCAGGACTCTAGGGGCTGCTCGTTTCATCAGTTCTGAGGGTGGTGCCAAGGGTTTGAGGGTCCTTGGGGCTGGGGATGATGCGGGGCGGGCCATGACAGCTTGGGGTGGTGCTGCTGGCGAAGTATCTGCAGCAGCCGCTGTCCAGGAGGAGATAGATGGGTAGGGGGTCCTCCAGGGTCCCAGGGATCATGGTGCCGCTCGTTTTTGCGGATATGACAGTGCGACCATGGATTTGAGGGTTCATGGGGCCGGGGATGATGCAGGGGAGGCCGTGGCGGCTGGAAAGGGGCTGTGGGTGGTGTGCTTCAGGACCTGGTGGCTGATTTAGTGCAGCACACTATCCATTCAAGTAGCATTAAACAAAATCAAATTTCAATTGATCACATCATTGATTTAATGCTTTCCTTTGCAAGCAGTATGATATTGTGTAACATGAATTCATTTATTGCCAAGAAAGGATAACATGGCATTGATATGTTTCACCAGTTTCATTCTTAGCTTTGTCAATAGCTATCATGTTATTACATTTGACAATAGCATTGACAATAGCATTGACAATAGC
>JALLBE010001533.1:0-10117 GCA_036939795.1 Thalassiosira mediterranea | reverse complement strand
TACGTATTAATATACGTATATCCAGTATCTTCGTGTACCCGCCCACCTACGTACCTATCGTACGTACGTACCTACCCGCCCGCTGATGAAATGTGGGTATGTATGTATCGAATATTATTAATTCCCACGTTCTATTCCCGGGTGAAAATGCCAATGGGACTCCGATAGATCTCCGAAAACACACGATGGTGTCACGCGAAAGTCCAAAAGCCAAACTTCCCCCTCGCCAAGAAGGCCAACGGTCAAAAGGCAGGAAGGTGGTACCTAAAAGTAAAAAGAAGATCGTCAACTCCATGCATGACCATGATGTTGCAGGCTTCGTTGCAAGCGTTCCGCACCGCAGCAGTCTGCAGCATTTCATTCGGCAGCACCGTCGAGGGGACATCGCATCGAGGATCGGGGCGGAGAGTTTTGTGTAGGTAGGGAGCCATTTGCAATCTGATTATTGCACTCTAGACGTCTGCCTGGCCGAGAGGTCCCTGTGTGGCGGCAGGACCTCGCACGCACCGCATCATATTTCACCGTTGACGGTGTCGATCGCAAGCATAGTCAAACCCATCGTCACCATGTCATCGCCGACCGAGTACCATCCGCAAGATTTCGAGCAGGTACGTTCTTGTATGCACGTGATGTACCGATGTAGCTTCGTTCGCCTCATAACAACGTATCAATCCGCTCATCATATTGTCCTGGAACGTCGCAGACCTCCGGCGTGCGTGCCATGAACCGGCTGCCTAGGTGAGTGATCCGATGCATGATGGGGGCCATAGGTGCAAAAGCATCATGCGTGTAGGAGGGAGCGCGTTGAAATCACGACGGCTGTCCTAGACCTTTCCAACGATGTTTGTCAAACGTCGGGGAAGGCGGAACATGAGCCAACAACTTGTGCCAACTACATAATTCTGTGCTTTGTGATGTGTAACTTTGATACCACGTGTGCTTCTTGTATACAAATCATCATCGACTACGTTAGGTCTACGATTGGTGCAATGGAACAATAACTCACTGACCCCTCTCTGTTGTCTTGGCATGCAGGTTTGGTCATGGCTCCGATTTTTATATGCTCGCATCGAGTGATCCACAGGAACAGACAGATTACGTGATTGGGGTGAGCAGCTAAATTGGAACGTTTCGTGCTACACTTTCTTCCTGTCTAATGCGTTCGTGCTCGTTGGGTTTGGTATGATAGGTTTTGTCGGTGTCCTTCTTCATAGTGTCCATGTTCGTCTTCTGGGGCGCAGTCGTGATTGCCCTAAAATGCATGGGCAAACGACGGACAGGACTTTGCGCTGGCAGGGTTCAGGTTGAGTCAGATGGGAAGGGTAGATTCCGCAACCCAGGATACTTCTCTTTGCTACGGTGTTGCTTCATGACTGCAGGATGCTGCATGGTCTTGCTGTGTTTCTCACTGGCGGGTCCGGGACTGCAGTCCCTCAACACAATGTCGTCGTCCACACGTAAGGTGAACAGAGATGTGAATGATATCATTACGCAGGGCCTACTGATCATGGACTCTGTGCAACGCGTAAGGTGGAACGTTGATGCTTTGGACATGGATGCGATCATGCAGGTCGATCAGTTGTGTCCGAAAGCTGGAAACAGCAACTTTCTGAAGAACAAAAGCATGAGGAGGTCAATCCGGCGAGTTGAAGACGAGTTCGACGAACTCAGGGCTTTTCTTGATGAGAGCGACTTGGAGGGAATTAGGGACAATATCGACAAGGTCATGGACGGTACCGAGTATGTGGAAACAGCTGTGACGGTTGTGGAGAAGAACGACTGGACAGCCAAGATGTACGCCATGATCCTGACTGTTCTAGTCTTCTTCATGATCCTATCAGCGGCACTAAGCGGGAAATGTCGCCTGCCTGCCATGAGTTGTGTGACCAGTCAGCTCATATTCCCGATGTTTGTTCTGGCGATAGCAATCAGTTCTATCACAACAGCCATTCTAGCATTTGCTGGGGTCTCAAACGCAGGTAGGTCAAACCAACAAGAAGGTGACGAGTGCCACACATGCTTGCATCATGATTAACTTCTCTCTGTGTTTTTTTCCTCAGATTTCTGCTCCGGTAGTGTAGAACAAAGCGGCCCGGCGGGAACGGTAACAGCCATTCTCAGACAGAGGGGGATATCCGACGAGAGTATCATCTTCACTGCTTTCTCATATTACCAAAGCGTAAGCAGTCTTGAACATCATCTGATTTCAAAGCACATCCTCCACTTTTGTATTCTTACATCTCGTCCAACACCTCGCGATAGGGTTGTGCAACAGAAGACCCAATAAAGCACTTGTACAGATATGAGGACGATCTCCAGGGCGGTGTGGCGTCAGCTACAGATTTTCTTACCAAGGCAGATGAAATTGGGATTGACGAAATCAATGAACAGTGTGGAGCAAATATGTCACCGATTATTGAGGGAGTGGGGCTTATCAAGGACAACATAGGTGTCCTCCTGGGCGCGTTAAGGTCAGTCTATCATTAGAAGTTACGACTGATCCTTGCTGGAAATCTCTTCTGATTTGAACCATTTCATACAGGTCCACCTTCGACTTGGCGAGCTGCCAACGCATGAGGCCCGTTTACAAGCATGCATTTGAGGGCGCTGCATGCACAGACTCTTCTGAGAGTATGACCCTACTCTTCTTGATCATGTTGGCAATCAGTCT
This sequence comes from Thalassiosira mediterranea, assembly GCA_036939795.1. Lineage (NCBI taxonomy): Eukaryota > Bacillariophyta > Thalassiosirophyceae > Thalassiosirales > Thalassiosiraceae > Thalassiosira > Thalassiosira mediterranea. The sequence continues at coordinate 7,446 of JALLBE010001533.1, read as the reverse complement.
TGTGGGGATGATCATGATTATGCTTCGATCGGCTATGTATCCGGTCAAAATTGTTCACCCTCCGTCACCTGGCACCTCACCATTGGAAGTCGATGAGCAAGACGAATGGGAAGAGTACCAAGCCTACCTTCAATATATGGCGGGCTTTGTCAGCATGTGGGGTGGTAATGCGAACGATGAAGACGGAAACAAATCTGGGTCAACAAAGACAGTGTCCTCATCGTCCGAGTCCAGTGAATGTATTTCTTCAAAAGGTTCCAATCCTCAGATGGTGGGGCATACCTCGACGGAAGAGTCAGATGATGAAGATGTATTTGATGAAGAGGCTCCACTATCCCCGACTACCCCAGCCCTCAATGCATCATTCCGTCGCCCAACAACAATTCCGCAGGCTAGAGAGAGAATGCCTCTGTCGCCTGAGAATTCTTCGTCTAAAGTTTCTGGGTATGGCGTTAGAAAGCACTTCCAACTGGAGACCCCTCGACCTAAGCAACTTGATACCGGCGAAGGCGAGCATGATGATAGCGACAATGATGAGTACACTCCGTTGTCACCCACGACACCAAGCATGCACTCCGCACCTCAAACACCCATTATTCACTCAGCCAGCAAGCAAAATAGGCGCTTCAACACTCCCAACTTCCTCACGCCTGGGACTTTCCGCCGGTGGAGACACGACGATGACATAGATCCCAATGGTGCTGGCGAGCTGCCTGAGACGCCTCTGATGACTTCCCCAAATCTGAACAAAGGCGAAGACTATTCTGGACACACTATCTCACCTTCATGGCGAGGAAAGCCTGCAGCAGACGAGTCAGATAATAACAGCTATGTTCGCAATGGGGAAATTCAATTGACCTAATGGTTCGAACACATAGCGTCCAGCTTCAGTTGTATTGCCATTGCGGTAAACAACACACCTATGTTTGATACGATATCATCGTCTCTACAAAGCATGAACGCCATGGGCTGAAACTCACAAGATTTAGCCATTAAACAAAGGTAAATCACATTATTTATTATCTCTCACTAGCGATGTCTATTAGATCGACGTTTTTGTTTCGAATGCTTTGACTTCCGTTTCTGTTTGGCATCGTTAACTGACACCGAGCTGTCCTCTTCCTCGTCCTCTTCTCTCGGCACCGGGCACAGGTCAAGACGTATTTTAGGTACTGAAACACACAAGTACACATTGTGAGCAAAAATCTCGTGGACAGACAAACACCGAAGGGAACGAATATTTAACAACTCACGAGGCTTAACTTCCACAGTCATGGGGTTCCTTGGAATGTCATCAAAGTTAGAAAAGTCGGCGAAATCATCATCCAAAGAAGTTAGAGCTAAGTGTGATGGGGTTGGCTTGTGTTGGGGAGTCGACAAAGATTTCGAATCGATGTTCCTCATCGAAGGAGTACCTGGTCTTTCTAACTGTTGACTCTGTTGTTTTCGCTTTGGGGTCACTTTGGTCGGGCTAGAAGTGGTTGTATTGTTTGTGATACCTGCTGATCTACTTCCGGGCAATGGGCGAGGCGCGCTGGAACTTCTGGCCTGACTGCTAGAAGGAGAGCCCTTGAAAGATGATGACGCTGAATGACTATTCTGGGCATTTGACCTCCTAGGGCTGGAATAGTTTCTCGATGTAGATGGGCTACCATAATTAGAAAGAGGAAGAGAATTATGTACATTGAGAAATACACCCAGTAGACCTGAGGATGATTAAGCAAGAACAGAAGAGTTAGCGACGAGACACTGATAGCATGGTACATGGTGCAAACGACTGACTCCTCACCTCTTTCGTCGAGCCCATATCGTTTCCTCATTTCGTCGAGCACCAGCACAAAGGCCTTGTGCACGGCGATCTGGTTGCTGAGATTTTTCCCCACCGGGCTAATCTCGGCGACTACTCTAGCATCGCAGCTCTGGGCTCCGGTCGAACTCAAGTATATGCGCGCCCTCGCGGAAAATCCTCTCCGAGGCATTTGGTCTGACACGAGGTACACTAAAGTCTGGTTGTCATCTCTTTCGACAACAATGGTCTCCGATAACCTGACCAGCTCTCGGTTCCGTATCCTGCTGTAGCCCACGCTGCGCTTTGCACCCGTCATCGATCCACGGGAGACGAGCTGCTCCTCCGAAGTCGACGCAGTACGCTCTAGTTCCCGCACAGATCCGGGAGGGAACGCCCAGACACCGTGCCTGTATTCCGAATCCGCACGCCCAGCCTCCCAGGCCTTGTTGACTGGAGATGCGGAATCCAGGAACAGCACCCGGCAAAGGGATAGTGGCACGGGCAGCAAAATATTCGTCGCGATGTCAGTGCAGATCACCTTCCCGAGCTCGTAGGTGGGAGGCTGCGACTGAGCCTTAGCTCGAGGGCTGATGACACCGCTCGCCATCTGCCTCATTGCCGACCTTCCCGGCAATTGTGACCAGCTCTGTCTGCCCTCTGGGACTTGATGTCGCTCGCCGATCCTGGCTATTTCAGCGGACTCCTCGTTGAAGAGCGAATCCTTCTCGTCGTTGTTGGATTCGTCGCTATCCGTCCCCGGCTCCCCAAAAGAGGAGTACTTGGACCTGTCATCAAGCTCCTCCTTTGTCCGCCTGGACATCCGTCGATTGCCCTTCCCCGCGTCAGATCTGTCCGTCCTTCCCCCATGCGATGATGATGTGAGAGATCCACGTGCAGACAGTGGAGAAAGCGCTCCTTTACCCAGCTTGCCACCCAATTTGTTGAGCGGGACCCCACCCCTGACACTAAGCCGGGCCGTCTCGCTCTCGAGAAGCAGCTTCAAGCCACAGAACAAAAGCTCCGCTTCTCTTTTCGAACTCGCAAGGAAAAGCAAGGATTTGCCAGTCACATCATTTATAGATAACACTCGTAGATGTTCAGTTGCATCGTCAGGGCTCAAACGGATTGTAACCTACGAACAAGGAACATGAGGGCGAATTATACAAGGGCCACACATCAAACGAGGTACAATAACAATGTCCTTACATTGGGATCCTGAGAGATTGAGGTGATATCAGTAAGTGACATCGAAAAGTTTTTCGACAGCTTTACATTGCCAGCATCCATCAGAGCAGTGTGATCCTGGGCGGTATCGTGCGGTTTGGCGAAGGGTTCCATGACAGAGTGCAGGGCAAATCAGAAAACCAAAAAAGACCAATCATGTGGAGAGGACGGTCATTGCAACTCACATCTGCATCCACCATAGACGAGGCCACGCTGCTCGCGATCGTACCATCATCTGCAGTGGATTCGTTGTCACCACCCCTCTTCGCCTTCGACACGAATCCCAGTCGCAATGACCCCACCTCAGGCAGCATTAGCCACAGCGTCCGCTTCTCCCTCCTCGTCATACCACCCTCCCCACCTCGCCCCATCATTGGGCGGGAGTGAGGCACCAGATGTCGCACGGCCACACCCCCATACAAAAACTTCTTGAACTTTGTCTCAAAGCGCGCGAACTCGTCGGACTCCTCAGGATTCAGCGTTGAGAGGAAAGAGTAGGAGGGCAGGTGGTCATGGTCGTCGTGACTCCTGCCCGACCTCCTCCTGTCCAAGTTTGTCTCGACGATTTCGCCCCCAGAAGAGGCAATGGATCTGTCATACCGCCAATCGTTCATGGAATCCTTGCGAAGGAGCTCTGGAGGGTTGGGCAGCTCGGACACCTCGTGGGTGTACTCAACACTATTTGTTGCGACGTGAAGGAATGGTAGACACGGCAAAATCAGCCAACATAGGAAAGATGTGAGAGAGGTGGAAGACATGGTCATCCAACCTGGTTTGGCATGCTTTCTTGCAAATAGACACTGGCCACTAAGGTTCGACCAAACCAGCTCATAGAATGACGACCAACAAATCAATATAACCCACCTATGCAGCGCCGCATATAAGTCCTCCGCCTCTGGTGGTGGCTCCACCAGCCCGCCCAGCACATCATCAACCAAATTATTGCTCCCATTCAAACGTGCGCCGGTCGCAAACCTGTACGTCCGGGCGTTGAGGTCATCCCGGGCGAAAAACTTCAATCCGTCAACTGACACCCCGAAGTAGAGCCCGCGGGACGCTGCATACGCGACCACTGGCGCCACCGCCTCACTATTGTTGTTGCTGGACGATTCATTCCGGTCGCGACGTCGATTTGATGATTTGCGAGATCGGTCCCTAGTGCCTCCGCCCCGTGAGTATGAATCACGGGTGCGCTCGTCATACGTCCCATCCTCTGTGTGGTCGACGGTGGTCTCACCATCGTCCCCATCGCTCCCATCACTTTCGTCATCCAGCCTAATCTGATCGCCAAGGGGCAAGCGACCGCCACAAGCTCCTCCAAGGGACGCGGCGCCGTAAGCTTCTCTGCCGCATCCGGCAACGGCGGCTCCTATGTTGCCACCGACCACAAAATTGCCACCCCCACCCCTCCTAAAATGTTCCATCCCCTCCTGGGTCTGTATTATGAAGACGAAGTCGGCAACCTCTAGCCCAAATTGCAATCCCACCCCCACACCATATGCACCCACGGCAGAGGGAGCAGACCAGGTGCCGTCCGGTAGACGGGCGACAAGTATGCCTGAGCCGCATTGGAGGGAGACACCAACGACGACCTTGGAGAGGCGCACAAATCCCAATCCCACGGCGTGGTTCAGCATGGATCGTATGGTGGATGCCTCAATATTCTCGTCCGGCAATGGAGCTTTGGAGGAGCTAACAGTTGCATCGGCGGCGCCGTCCTCGAACGCAGTAGGGTCTACGAGGGTCCCGTTATTGCCCCCTTTGCCCGGTTGTCGTCCAGGAGCTAGACGACGTATCAGCGCTGCAGCACGATCGCACTCGTCGTCCATCCTGAAGCTGGGTATCCCAAACAAACTGCCACCAAGGGACAATCCCGGGCTCGCCCAGGCAGATGCCGACAATGGAGAAGAAGGCCCCGAAGCAGATGGCAATAGAGGTCGCTTCCGCTGTACCGTACGTCGGAACACCATCACCACAGGATACAGTGACTGTTCCACTGCCAAAGCCGGGATCATGCCCCCAACCCTCCCAGGCGACGGCGTCGTAGGGATGGCTGAAGCCCCCTCCTCCTTGATGGGGCTCACCGGCGTGTCTAATTTGGGGGGGAGTCCTCTCCTCGATCTCATTGGGGAACTACCAGCACCCTCCAAAGCCGAATTCTCCTCGTCGACGTCCGCATCGCCCTCGAAGCACCGTCCGGCAGCGCTGCGCGCAGCCTCGATCGCGACGCCACGGGCGGCGCGGCCGTCGGGCATGGCCGGAACCCTGCGCGAGGAGACTCCATTTTTGCGTCGCCGGCCGGAGCGATCGAAACCGTTGCTTTCGAAGGTGCCGCCAGCCGAGTCTGCCAGCAATATTGAATTGGAGCCGACGGTGAAGTCGTCCCCCACGTCCGGCGCCCGGCTGGATTTTCTGGGTGAGGTTCCACGCTGCGGCGTGATCATCTCATTGTTCCCGTCCCCGTCTCCATTTCCACGCGGAGGCAGGGTGCATCCCGCAAACATTTCCCGCAATTCCTCGTACCCCGTCCTCATCCCGCGCTTCTCGCACTCCAACGCCAGCGCCGTCGCCCGGGAATCCACCTTGCCGCGCAATTCATCCACCGCAGCTCCGCCGCCCATGGCATTGTTCCGGCGGCTACCTCCGGGGGAAGCCACGGGGACGGCCGAGGCTGTGGCCGCGATTGCGGCGCCTTCTGCGTCCAGGTCCTCGAACCGGGGCCCGCCAGCCACGCAGGCAAATTGGACACAGTCGCGGGGCTGCACTCCAGCCTTTTCGGCCGCACTACCGGGCTCAACCGCCTTGACGTAGGCACGGTCATTGATTTCGAGAAAGGTGAGGCCGAGATCTGCGGAGAGAAAATAAGGAGAGCAAGTTAGTGCACTGTACGCATGAGCTGCCCTGGCTCCCCTCCACATACTGGTCAATTACAATAGCTGCATAGTGAGAAAATGATTTCCATCACCCTAACCACCCCGGAACCTCCCTTTGTCCACATAAAGAAATCGAAGTAGCCAGCGGATCATTTGTCTGATGCAGTGGCTGGAGGCAAATATTCCGACTCATTCAGCACTTCATCTCATTCATTGGAATATCAGTAAGGGAGACAACTTTGTGTGTCTGCGTTTGCTGCGGCCACAAGACCAGAATGCCACTGTGTACTGCAACCAATCGCGGTCCCGGCACTGTTAATGAAGAAATAGGTTGCACGAAGAAGTTTCTTGTTGCACACCAATCCTTAAGACCGGATCCGTTGCTTCTCTAAACTCCTGTGCACAAACCACTCTGGATTACCAAGTGCGGTTTGATCTCGCGGACCTCTCAACGAAGGCGAGGCCGTATCTAGCCATGGATTTTCTGGGGATCAACCAAACCGTGCAATGATCCAATGGCCCAATGGTCAATGGTCCTCCCACGCGCCGCGGTCGCCATCACTCACCAAATTTTTGCGTGTACAAAAACGGCTGCCCGCCGCCCCCCCCGCCATCGCGTCCCCGTCCCGGACTCGCGGCCGCCGACCCCGGAGCCGCGGCGACGTCCGCCCCCCCGTCCACCATAGCCGCCGCCGCAGCCCCGTCCAACGATGCTCCCGCGATGCCGCCGGCGGAGGGATGGACCACCCAGACCACACGGGCGGACGATCCCGCGTCGTCCCCGTGCACGACGTGTCCGTACGCGTCGGAGAGGGCGGCGGCCACCTCGGTGGCCGCGCGGGAGAGGAAGGTCGTCGCGATCATGATGGCGAGGCGTCGTACGTCGTCGTCGTCGTCGTCGGCGGCGTCGGCGTTGTCGGTGGACGACCCGTCGCAGATCGCGTCCGGGGGGGAAAGCGCGCCACTACCTAGCCACTAACCACTAACGCGAAGGCATGTCCTTCGCCCCCCCCCGCGCCCCCTCCTCCGCGCGCGGGGTCTCGGGTGGCTCCGCTCGACGAGGGACGCGACCTCTCGACGCGACGATGTCGTTCTGCTACCGACGCTGGCCGGCTCTCGTCCTCCGACGCACGCGGCGTCCTCCATCCAGCGCTCCGTCCTTCTTCGGAAAATGAACCGGCTAACGTCGCTACATTGCTGCAGATTGCTGCCTTGGCGGCAGCGCAGCGCACGCTGCAACCACGCTGCAACCCCTGCGTGCAGCACGCATGACTTCATTCATTCTCTCTCTATCTGGCATGTTGGCGCCAATATTGGGCATTGGTACCCGGTTGGTTGATGTAATACTAATTCCGATGCTGAATGCAACGTTTCTACAGCTGTCGGCAGCAGAGTCGGCGGTTTGACTCCGCTTTCCGTCGGTTGCGTCCTTGCTTTCGTGTGCGTTGGCTCGAAAAACACACATGCTTTCACACAAGACTTGACCCCAACTCAATAACAAGGGGTATGGTAGGTGGATAGCCGGCCCCATATCCAGGCTCTGGGCTGTATGCCGCCCTA
>JALLBE010001532.1:0-10120 GCA_036939795.1 Thalassiosira mediterranea | reverse complement strand
GATAATACATTTTTAACTTTTGAAACGTTGACATTTGAAAAAACCGGTGTGTTGCTGGAAATAACCCGTGATCACGCGGGCCCGGCCCGCGCGCCCGTGACATGACAACCAACCACGCCGCCGCCAGCCCCCCCTTTTCTCCTGCTCCCCGTCCGCTGTTCGTTGGCCGTTATTTGCCCGTTGCCCGCCTTGCCACTTCGCCAGTCCAAGCCGCCGCTACGCCGCCGCCGCTACTGCATACAGTCGACGTATCCGCACGATGAGATCGATCACCGCTGCCTTCCTCCTCAAGTCATGCCTCGCGCTGGCGCTCCTGCCGGCGCGCTCTCTCGCGGCGGTGATCGACCTGACCGACGTCACGTTCGAACACCAGACGCAGGCATCGACGGGACAGACGACCGGGAAGTGGTTCGTCAAGGTGGGTCCCTTGGCTGAGGTAAAAATGTGGTCGCTGCGCGCATTCAACTTTGTCTCTCACTGTTCGGTTTATGGTGCCCCTGCAATGCACAGTTCTATGCCCCGTGGTGCGGTCACTGCAAGTCATTGGCCCCAGTCTGGTGAGTGTTCATGATTCTGTAGCACGATATCTGTTAGTAGAAATATGTATCCCACTGACAACACCTTGCCACCGCATATGAAAGGGAGGAGCTCGATGAACGTCTCCAGGCGGACAATCCGCAGGTCCTCGTGGCCAAGGTCGACTGCACGAAGGAGACGCAGGTGGCCAACCGATTCGCTATCCAGAGCTACCCCACACTCAAATACTTCGCCGACCGTAAGATGCACAACTACGGCGGACCGCGCAACGTGGATGCCCTCTTCGAATTCGTCACGGAGGGGTACAAGACGGCGAGCGAAGAAATTATCCCCCCGCCGCCCAGCGCGTTCGAGATGAAGATGAAGGAGTTCCGGGTGAAGTTTGAGGAGATGACGGATGGAAATGAACATTTGAAGTACCTGTTGGAGGACTTCGATCATATCATCAGCATGAGGAAGAATGCCGCCATCGTTCTGGTGGTCATGGGAGCGTTCCTCGGATTCATGTTCGGGTTGATCGTTTCGATGCTGTCGGGGCTCAGTAAGGCGCCGGCGGCTGCTCCGCAGAAGAAGAAAAAGAAGGAGTGAAACAGATGGAATACCTATGTTTCGTGGGAAGTTGATTCGGTAGATGGTCTTAGGGGTGAATTTCGGCATGGGCGGATGCATGGTGCACGGCAGAGTGTTGTTAGTGAACAGGAGAATAAGCTTTGACGAGAGATGGTGCTTATGACTAGGTATAGTGTCTCCAGGATGATGCGTTATCTCAAAAGAGGAGAAATACCCTTGGACATTCAATGATGTATAATTCATATGAAAGAATACCATCATACGTCTGTATCATTTGCATTCATGGGGCAGGTTGATGCAAGAATCACACCATGGTTTTGTTTGGAATATATAAGAGCCACTCTCGCCATGCCCATGGGATCTCCTACATCATGATCTTGCTCTGTACTGGACAATAGCCATGCATCAGATAATGCGCTGGATACATTATCCAGTAAACAATGGTGGCATCATTTGCTTATTTCTAAAACTAGATATCGTAGCCCATCATAGCCATTTATAGCTCCCTACATGATCTGAGAAATCCTAATCCTAATCCTTGGCTTGCTTTGGCACTTCCCGCTGTCGTAGGTAATACACTCAACAGCGGTAACCAGCGGTCACCCTTATTCAAATGTTGTCCCCTCACTTCATCACCCTTCAGAGGCTTCAGCTAGCTATTCTTTCCACTGTTCTTTTGTTTCGCATCATCCGCCGCTACCGCATAGCACGACGAGCAAAGCTGACTGACGTTCACGATCTGTTTCACCGAACACGCCGGCACCGACGCCATCAAGAAGTACTCCACGAATGTTCTAATAGCATCGTAATGTCCCTCCAAATAACCGCCTCCCCCGGCATTGACCCTCGCGAGGGCATAGAGTGCCACGTACGTGAACTCCGCTCCGACGCAGCAGTACCCAAAGAAGGGGTACGAGAGGTAGTACCATCGGACCAGGAAGAAGCGTCCCTTGTTCCCCTCAGCCGATTTGTGGTGCTGTTTCAGCGATATCACTGAATACATTTGGCACCAGTGGGAGCTTATGTCGAGTATTATCAGCATCGTGAAGAGCTGTCATCATCGCGTTACATTGATATTTTCGTCATCCATCGAGGCGCGAGCGATAATAATGATGAGAGTGGATATCAACGAAGCAAACGATGTGTCAAGGTGCCACGGCGTTGATGCAGCCCGACGCCCGACTCAAGCCCGCGCCGGATCCGAACTCACCAAAACCAGCCTCGGATCGTCCGAATACTCCCTCTGCAGCACGCAGAGCAACCCTGCAGTCGAGCACCTGTCCGTGACCATATCCAGCAATCCCCCGAACGTGCTGCACTGGTCGAATTTCCTCGCCGCCATGCCGTCGAAGAGATCGCCCACGAACGACGCGACGTAACACGCGATGGCCACCTCCCAGTACCGCCCGTCGGCCGGGGAGAGTATCATGAGACTTATGCCGATGAGGGTCAGGGCGACGCGGGAGTAACCGATAAGATTGGGGACGTAGAGGAGGACGTCGCCCGCGGTGGTGGACGACTTCGTCGAGCCCATGATAGATGACGCCGGTGTTGTGATTTTTCGCGCCGCGCTGCCCTAGCGATTGTTACGCTCGACTTTCGACTTCCTGCTAACCGAGAGCGGGTTGCGGGAGCAGTGAAGGCCGTGAATTGGACGGCGTGAGGCTCGAGGAGAGGCGGACGCTGCTGAGGGTGAAGGCACTGCGCTCGACGCTCGACACTGGCTCGCTCCTTCGTCTTCGTTGCTGTAGCCGTTGCCGGTTGCCGGTTGCCGTTGGACGTTGGATTGTTATTGTTTCTGTGAGCCAGCCACGGCGACATAATAGTGAAAAGCGGGCACTGACACTAAATTATGAACATTGATTAAGAGTATTTTACTAACTATGTATCTCTATCACCTTCTTTGCCCCCTTTGTTTGGTAAATGCCATCGTATTATTTCGTCCCCCAAACTCGACTTTTGTGTCCACTATCACTGTCCACTCATAAAACGAACGACGGCCACCGCGCGCGACGTCGACCATCGCAATCATGCCCCCGTCGATAATAATACCCGGCGCCAAAGCCGCCGCCAAGCACCTCCGTCCCTCCGTCACCCGCACCGAGGCCCTCAGTCTCTACCGCGACATCCTTCGCACCGCCAAGGCCTTCCACTGGATAGACGACCGCGACGGGACGCCGTGGCGGACGAAATTACGCGCCGAGGCCCGCAAGGAGTTCGAGGCCAGCAAGGAGGAGAACGATCCGCTGATAATAGCGCGGATGTTGGTCACGGGGAGGGAGTGCGTGGAGGAGGTGCGGAGAAAGTTTAACGAGGCGGATAGGAAGTGCTGGGAGAGGATACAGAGAGATTCGTCGAATAGGGAGGACGGTGGAGGTGGGGGGCGTGGCGGTCGTGGAGCGGGTGGGAGGGGACAATATTGATCGTCGACGACAAACCTCGTGGAGCACTACAATCGTGAATTCCTTCATCAAGAGTCAACGCTTGGGGTAAACTGCTTGGGGAGGCACGTATGATTGAATCCATTTTTGGTGCAAAGTTAAGGAGCATAGGGTGAATGACCAACCTCAGTAAGTGTCTCCTGGACTTTCACGGTCAATTACCACATGAACTTGGTCAGCCAGTTTTGCATAAATCCATTGCCGATGAAGATTGGTGGAATGGTAGGTGTGGTGGATCTTGAGAAACCTGCTTGTGCACCAAGTTCCCAGTGACCGCTCGCTGGGGAGGATGATCTGCAGGGGAATTGAACCTAACACCTACTTAGCTGGGGGAGACCAAAGTTAGCATGATCGTCCCGTTTCAACGATACTTGCTGTGTGGTCTAGGTCATAGATATCAGTGGATACCAACAATGTAGCCCACGTTATGTTCGCTCCGATATCAATTATGGTTTACTTTACGAATAGATAACAATGAATACAATTCTATTCCTACAATGCAATGATCAATGTCAAGTGATACTCTGTGCCCTGCGCTGCTTCGTAGAATCTATGTACTCCAGTATTTGACCAGAGTTAGCCCTCTTGGCCTCCGACCTTATCGAGTTCCCCCACCGGTCCTCCAGCGACAGATCCGCCCCTGCTTCCACCAACAGCTTGAACGCTGCCAGGTTGCCTTCTGACGCGGCGATGTGGCACGCTGTGCGCTTGTCGTAGTCGCCAGCGTTGACATGGATCTTTGCATTTATGAGTCGCTTCAGCAGGAGATTGTCACCATCGAAGACCGCCTGGCACAGAGTCGACGCCGCCAGGCTTTCGTTCATCGAGAGTTCTCCACCATGTTGGAGCAGAATCTCGGCGATGTTTTCGTGGTTGTTCTTAGTTGCTTCGTAAAGAGCGGACGTACCATGCATGTCTGTCAAGTTAGGGTTGGCATGGTATTCGAGCAGCTTGGTCACTGGCAAACGGGAGTGCGATGTGAGCATATGATTCATGAAAGGCATCGAGTGTTTTGGTGTTTCCGTTCTCACCTGCATCTATATTGCCTGTCATTGATGCCACCATCAGTGCCGTCCTTTGGTCATCTACGAAAGTCCAAGTGGATGAAGGTCGCGATGAATTGAGATAAAATAAGAAACGGTCAGGGTTGGATCTCATTTGAGTTAACTCACAATCTGACGAGTCCGGATCAAAGCCTTGGTCACACATTGCCGCAATCGTGGCGGTATCGCCTCGAGATGCGGCAAAGCAAAAATGAGTGGTGTGATCGTCCTTTTGTTTGCTGATGTGCATCTTGACAAGATCGTGTATTGCATTTGAAGCTTGCTGGGCATGGGCTTCGGCTACAGCATTGTCAGCATCAGATGCATCAAGAAATTTCACTTTTTTCGGAAGATCCTTTTGCACTTTGGATAAAAGGTTCTTCAGCACCACGCCTGCACTACCTGGATGGTCTGCGGCAAGTGCTCTATAGTTTGTCCTGCTCATGACTAGCAACTTACAAACTGTCCTTGTGCGGATGGTCTCTGCCTGGGGAGACTCAGTGAAGAAGTCTATTTATCAAGCAGTGTTGAGAAGCATTTTGAGAGTTTGTCCCTGATCAGAGCAGAAAGATTGAGGTATTCAAGAGAGCTTACCTAAGTCATTGATGAAATCCTTGGTCATTTTCCTCCCACCTCTCCTGAAGCCCAAGCCAGAGATACTTTCTGCAACACTTGGTGGCGAAAAGTTAGTTGCAAAATCATCACTTTCCTCTTTGACAAGTTTGTCTGGATCACTTGACAATGAAACCACAGCCGTTCCCTCTAATAGTAAGTATAGATCAGAAGATATGGACCCTCGCTGCAATAGTTCCTCGCCCGGAGAGAACATCTCAACAGAGCAGAGTGCCAGGAACGCGTCAACAAATTGCTGTCGTGTGCCCTTCATAAGACTAGTTTCAAGGACAGCTGGCAAGTAGAGTCTCCGAAGTATCTGCCGCCGTACACCTGCCGGAAAGAAGCGAAGCACCTTCTCATCTGCAATGTCTGCATTGTGAAAGTCTAACTTCAACTGTGCTTTGAGCCTCTTAGTCAAGGTCTTGTCGAATGAATGAAGTAATGAATACTTGTGCAACACCTTAAGCGCCTCGCGGTACACACCAGCCTTTTCGTCTTTTTTCACCATGAGCAGTGTTATGCTACCGATCATCCAAGATGTGATAATCACGTTCAAAAGCATGAACACCACCCCGAAGATTTGCTCAATGCTGTTTACGGGAGAGAAATCTCCATAGCCGACTGTTGTGAACTATCAAGCCAGCAATAGATGTATAATACATAGGAGTATGATTAGCGCATGCACTGGCAATTCTCAGTACTATAATGCAACACAGCAGTTGCCGTTACTCACCGTGACGACTGACCAGTAGAGGCTCGTGACATACTGCTCAAATGGACTCAAGTCAGATATATATGGTCCTAGCCATGAGTTGTCTGGATCAAATGCTGATCCCCTCCCGATGAAAAACATGATGCAGGCCCAAAGATGAGTCCAAGTTAACACAACCGCGAGGTTGCGCATGAGCGTCAACCACAAGAAACTGACTTTACTGCTGTACTGGATAGTAGAAAAGAATTGTAACACCCGCTCGAACCTCAACAGTTTCAAGAGACGGAGGAGGGCCAATCTCCGAGTGAAGTCGCTGTCCACCCCCATTTGGCCCGATATTGCTAGCGCGACGCCGTAGAAAGGGAACGTCGCGAGAAAATCGATCCAGAACATTTTCCTGGCATAATGCCTCGCGATGGCCCTGTGCGCATAGACTAATTCATCGTTCTCGTTGTAGTACGCAAGGTTGAAATTGATGGCTATGTCAATGCAGAACACAACCAGCAGTGCCATGTCCAACTCCAGCAAGCCGCTCGACGGCATTCCACCAGGAGAGAATGCGATCTGATACGTCTCGAAGAATATCGTGTATGCCGAGGCAAACACTGTGAAGCCCCACCACGATTTGTAGAACCAGCTCCAGGGGTAGATGACGGGCAGCCCTGGGGAGCCCTGGGCCCTGACGAGCTCCCGGTCGGATTGAGTATTCGCTGTGGAGAACACTTTGCCCGCCATTGCGACTGGTTTTAGGTGCTACTGAGGAAGTGACTCTGGAGCTCGCTCGCTCTAGAGAGGTCCCCGGTCGATGTTGAATCAGTGCGCGTGATTCAGTACTCGGGTGTGGACCGCGATTCCCCACGTTCTACTCCCTGCCAGGCAGGGCGACGCTCCTATCTATGGATTTAATCAACCCTGCACCCGCGCTGCCTCAAAGCGATGGCCGAACCCTCAATCAAAGGGCGCTCGTTCGCTCGCGTGGGCGGGCAGGCGTCTCATACCTCACTCGCTCGGGTGGGTTGGTCTCCCGAGAGGCGCGCGAGAAGCGGCAGACTCTCGGCAGCTCTTCGAAATAGACTTCAGCAACTTTGGTGTCATAAACAAATTATTTGGAAAATATTTAATAGGTTCCATGATAGGTTCCATAATAATTTGTCTTCAAAATTTTATTAATATTAGCTTAACCCTACGCCCGCGTGATGTGAAATGTGAGACGCGTGACACGTCGTGTCACGTACGGGCTGGATGGATGATGGAGGCGGGACTCAAGTTCATGGCGGTTACAATACCGTACCATACCTACCTACCATACGCCCTCCTCTTGTCTGAAGCAAGAAGTCGTTGTTGCCGTGCGAGCCGCATCGGGATTGTAGCTCGCCTTGCGCACATCCCCCTGCCTCTCCTGGTCCTCCTTGACCTCATTGGCATCCTCAAGTACTGTGAGGCCTGATAGATGATGCAGTGGACCCCCTCCATACCTACACATATTATGTTCCTCCTCTGGTAGCGTCAGTTGGGCACAGAGGTGAATACCCAGAGAAATGGCAACCTTATGACGATGCTAAGATCCTAGCATGGACAACTCTATTGAACGTCATCCTAAGGTCACTCACGCACAGAGAGAGTTGGATCGCTGCACATTCCTCCAAAACGATCACATATTCAAAAATTTAGCAGTATCGCAGCCCTGGCGACGGGCGCGCGAGCTAGAGTGCAGGCGCTGCAGCACTGGTGATCACATGGAGTGTGGTGAATGATAGCGAGCTCAGCATTGGTTGAGGTATCCTCGATTGACTTTGTTTGGTTTTCCTTTTGTGGTGTCCCGAACGATGATTCCGCTGCAGCCACTCCACAAGTGCTCCACAGGCGCCGATATCCTGAAGCAGGAGGATTGGGATCCCATCTATCATGCTGTATCAGTCAAAGATTCTGGGTTGCTGAGAGCTGAGAATAGCCCTGAGAAGCGCATCGATGAGAACGGTGAGTGAGAGCTGTGATTTTGATGATTTTTTCCGAGAGGAATGAGTATCTTTCCTAAAAGTACTTAAATGTACGTATCTATCAATAATTCATTCAGTGATCCGTCATTTTTACCTATGATATGATGATAAATCTCATTGATAATAAATCATCAATTATTATTTATTAATTTGCTTAGTTCTTATTTGACACGATGAGAAGCCAAAGCAAGGCAAATCAAGGACATGTGTGAGATGTGAGATGAATGAATGCGCAAGCTCTCACCGTCGCGTCACCGTGGATGCTCTCATCAAAGCAGGCAAGAGAGATCGTTTCCGAACACTGCCGCGCGGTGCCCTCGATAAGACTCATAAAACTGAAGATCACAGGCAGAACTATCTTCCATCCATCAGACAACAACATCAGCAACCTCGTCCCTCGTCCAGCCAACGCGCCATCAAAAAGCAAACGAACGTTTGAAGCCTAGGAGGCCTTCGACAGCAAGAGGATACCATCGACCGCATTTACCTGCCACCTAGCTACAAGATGCTGAGCTCCATCGCAATCACCGCCCTCCGCCGCGCCGCCCCCGCGGTGGTCTCGCGCGCGCCCGTGGCACGAGCCACTGCAGCCCGATATGCATACCGCTTCGCGAGCACCACGCCCTTCGCCGTTGATGCCCCAGATGGAGACCATGACATGCAAGACCTGGTGAGTCATTCCCTTTCACTTTTGCATAGTGTGCATGGGGAAGGTATGAGGTGTTTCTTGCATTTGCTTGATGCGTCCTGGAACCTCTTGCTTCATGTTACTGCTTGAACTTACACGATCGATCGAGAAGGTGTCATGCGATTATTTGTGTGAAGATATCCCAAGCTGCTTGACGTGTCTGGGGCTGTTTTGCATTGTCTTGCGTGCTGTCCTGGAATGTCTGGAACTGTGTCGAAACTGATTGGAGGAGCATGTCGACCATATGTTACTGACATGAGTCCACTTGTCGATCTGTATCTCGCATGTGAGCTCCTGCTCCTGGGCAGTGTGTACCAACCTGTCGTATTAGAAATAGCAAGGAATGCTATGGTTGCTGTATCCACAAGCCATTCGCGTACACTCGATTGCTCTCAAACATACCTCATTTTTATTTCAATTCCTCTACAGGCAGAAGGAGGCGAGTTTTCCAAGCGGGCCGTGGACGTGGCATCGGTGACCGAAGATGCCCATGCCATCAATGAGATGCACGATGCCGTCTTGGGAAAGACGCTCTTCGCCGTGGACGCGCCCGATGGCGAGCACGATCTGGTATGTCGTGATTTGGGCGTAGACCATACATAACCAATTTGTGTGAATCATGAAGTCTCATGCATCCTTCATTTTCATATGTTCTCATGGCACCCCGTGCTTCACAAAATAGGAGGATGTGGTGAGTTCTTCTAGCGTTTGCGATGTACATGCACAGAGATAGGATTCAGCATATTGCAGAACGCATCGTATGTGTCACTGACTCTTGACATGTTCTTGCCTTGATCGCGTTGCAGGAGGAGCACATGAGCGGGGTCAACAGGATCATCGACGAAGCGAGCCTCTTCGAGAACCCTGAGGAGGTCCGAGAGCAGCAGAAGCTCAGGACGGAGAACCTCAAGGAGGCCACGAGGACTTCATGTGGCGAGGGTGACTTTTAGGAGAGAGAATGTGCCAGGGGGTGTGTTTTCTTAGGTGGGGATGGAGTAAATACCAAGGGCCGTGTAGGGGACATGGGCTCACATTGCGACAAGCATTTGTTTTGAATTGACATGCTATCGTCTGATTTGCTTTCATGGTGGTCTACAATGCATATGTAGCTGAACCATTGTGTGTATAGGTAAAGTAAACAGGTTGAATCGTTGAAACAGGCCGAAGTTTTGCTATCAGTGACTGGATGGCAGCCTGTACGATATATGGTACGATATACAATAGTAAAATCCTGAGTCGTTGCTCGGATCTTAGAGAAGGTTTTTGGATAAAAGGTAATATTTATTGTAAATGAACGTAAGTATAATTTATTTTTAATACAGCATCTGTTTCAAATTTTATAAATAAACTTATACCCGAAGTTATTTCCCAGTATTATGTTGCGCTGCCACGCACGCACGACTTCGAAGGCCCACTGACTTGCCACTTGCCACTTGCCACTTTGCTGCGCGTGCGTCTGCTCTCTGGAAGATCCTGAACGTACGTACTTGAAGGTACGTACCCCTATCAAAAAAATA
>JALLBE010001531.1:0-10122 GCA_036939795.1 Thalassiosira mediterranea | reverse complement strand
TTAGCTTACGAAAAGAATCCGAAGATCGGTAAAATTCCCCGTTCCCGCAGGCTCTAAATCCCGGCTCGCATAGGTAGCCATCATCGCGTGCAGAGCGAGCGCATTGACACGCCCCAAGGACGAGGCGAGCAAAGACGTGCAAAGACGCGCGCTGCGAGCAAGCTGCGAGGAGCCGCGAGGGGCGTATCGAGGTCATAATAATATTCGCGAGGGTGCTCTCTCTAAGAAAACATGGTCCAGTTTGGCAAGACTCTCAACGAGGGTGAGTAGTTCGTTGTTGCCTCCGCCCCCGTGCGGACGTTGCTTCGAGCGCTGCTAGCTGCGGCCGCCGCTGGCCGTGGCCTTTGTCTGCGATGTTCCTTGCGTGCGTGTTGTTTAGCGCCTGGATCTGTCATTGATGGGACAATTGTCGGATGGAGATCGATGGAGACAACGATGGGAGCTGCCGCACGCGGCCCTAAGCGAATCAAAAGAGCTGTGGATGGAGCTGCTTTCATCTATCAGGCGAGATTTTTCCTCCGCCTGCGAGGAATTGAAAATCAGGCCTAGCCCGCAGCAAGGATGGCCTGGAGGCCGTAGGAGCCGCCCTGCTAAAACGGCTGGCGGCGCCCGTTGACTTCTTTGGAAGAGAGCCTATTTATTGCCATGGCTGGGTTCGATGGTCGTTCACGTCTGGCCCACTCCGATTGACAGCCTCATTTTCGTGGTCGTGGTTCTCTTCTTCGGATGGGCCGGCGGTGGGGCTGGTCGTGCGCGCGTGCTGATCTCCATCACAAACAACAAACAACTGAACCAACGCAAACGAGGCTTTGCAAATTTTCTTCACATCACATCATGCTAAATGTAAATTGCGTCTCTTTTGCAATGCAAACTCTTTCTCCGTCCTCTGCCACCTCGTCGTCATTGCGCAGTGGTGAAGAGCGACTGGCGCTGCCACGCTGTGGCCTACATGGAGCTCAAGCGCGCCCTCAGCGACGGCGGACGTGGCAGCAGCTCTCCTGCGGCTCACAAGGAGCGCCGACGCATCAGCGCCGACACCGCTCCCCTGGAGGCCGACGACCCCGCCGCCGCCACGACACACGCGGACGATGAGGAGGTCGTCCCCGAGGAATCGGAGCACGCCCCCGAGGTCCCCGCGGCGGAGAACACCGCGGACCTCGATTCCGTCCACACGGACTCGCCCTACTCCGTGGGAGAGGCGCAGAAGGCGAGCTTCTTTCGCATCTACGACGATTCGGTCTCGAGACTCGCGGGGTTTTACGAGAAGAAGGTGATTTGGGCCGAAAAAGAACGCGGCGAGGTGGAGGCAGCCGTGGAGAAATGCATGAGCGATGCTGCATCTGCTGCTGCTGATAATGAGGGCAGCGATGACGGAATCGATTGCAGCGGCAACGGCAACGACGATAGCCTCGACAACAGCAAAAGTGCCAACCGCGTCAGCGACAAGCTGTTGCTCCAAATCTCCCTCCTCATCGAGCGCGTGGCCGACTTCTCTCGCGACCTGGGACTCGTCCTAGAATTCCTTGAGCTCAACGCCACCGCCTTCTCCAAGATCATGAAGAAGTACGACAAGCGCACCCGGTCCACGTTGCGGGAGGGCAAGTTGACGCAACTGAGGACAGAACATCTGTACCTATACGAAGGAGGGGAGTTGAGGGAGGCGAAGAAGCGTTGCGGGGAGTGGATCATGGAGCTGAGGGAGGTCAGGGATGGGCCGAGCCCCGTCCCAGATCTGAATAGGCGCCGCTCGTCGGGATCCTCGCAACGACGTCTGAGCCTCACTATGACGAATTCTTTTGTCATGGCTGCGTCGCAACTGGAGGACACGAAAAATTCTGTTGCAGATGGGGAAGATGCCATTGCAACCGACGAGGACAATCCGCAGGAATCGGAAGATGGGCATGATTCGTTGGGGGAGGATGTCCGCATCGGCGCCGATGGCTCCATGCGTGCGTCCATACACAAGTCGCAGCGCTCTGCTAGGTCAAAAGATGCCCATGCGGCAGAGGAAGAGGCAACTGCGACTGCCGGAGCCGGAACTGAGGTCAAAATTCCAGCCCACAGGAGCATCCACAAAACCGAGGATGCCCTGATTCTGGAGAGGATGATCGACCGTGTCAATGAGGAGCTGTGCCTGCAGAAAGCGGACTCGCCCTTCTTTGATAGTTCACTCGACAAGCTTCCACCACCATCGTTCACCAGCTCAGAGGTGGATTTGGCGGGTCAATTGGGCCAAGGAGAATTTTGCAAGATTTAGTAAGTGGATACACACCGTCCCATGCTGATTGTTGATACCATACAAATATATCTCAAACTTTGCCGACTGAATCCACACAAATTTCCGCTAGCGAGGTGAAGGCATTCAATGTACCTGAGAGCTGCCACATTTGTTTCTTGCATAGGGAGCACAAGGACGCTGAAAACAGTCCCACCTTCTCCAAAAAGAAGGTAGGGACCCCCCACTCTAAGGGAAGCTCGGAATTCATCTCCAGTTTCCACTTCGATCCTGATTTATCGGACTACGATGAGCTCGAGTCCGACCACGAGGACGAGGGCTATCACGACAAGTTCACGCGAGGCTTCATGAAAGACCACTGTCTACGCGATGGGGAGGCTAGGTATGCGATCAAACGAATCAAAAGCAGCCTTGTCGGCGAAGAGGAAATTACCGAGGCGGGGGTCGACTTGGCGCGCGAGGCGGAGTTTTTGGCGGCCCTCAAACATCCGTACGTGAATGATGCGCAACATGTCCCTTCAATTTCGCATCATTTATGTTACTCATCACAGGTCGTCCCTCGCCCTTTTATCCTCAACAGCAACATCATCTGCATCCGTGGCACAATCAACAACCCTGGCCATCCCAAATATGCCCTCATATTGGATCGTCTCTTCGACACCCTCGAGGTTCAGATGCAAAAGTGGAAGGCTGAATCTAAGCCCCATAAGGGAAAGTTTAAGAGTTTCATGGGGAAGCACAAGAAGGCGCTGGATTCATTGTTGTCAGAAAGGGTGATCGCACTCTACGACCTGTCGAGGGCCATGGCCTATCTTCATAGCCATGGGATATTGCACCGCGACATCAAGCCAGCTGTGAGTGACTTTGTTGATCTGTAGAAAAAGACCTTTACAACTGTGAACTGACGATCTACTCTGCCCACTACTATTCAATAGAATATTGGGTTTGATATCCGTGGCGACATCAAAATTTTCGACTTTGGCCTCGCCAAGGAGCTAAAGCCATGCGACAAAGAGGGTGAGGATCAGTACCACACAGATGGAATGGCGGGAACGCGACGTTACATGGCCCCAGAAGTAGCCCAAGTGTTGCCATATGGTGAGTTCCTTGCACAGCAACCCACGAATAACATTTGCCTTGATCTATCATTGACCTGCAATAACCTTTCCATGCCACACTTTTAGGGCTAAGTGCTGATGTGTATTCATTTGGCATTCTGATGTGGGAAGTGCTAGCACTGAAGGCCCCATTCGAAAAATTCTCCCGCGAGAAACACTATAAGGAGGTCATGATCGAGGGCAAGCGCCCAAAGGTGCCGAAGGCCTGGCCTTTCGAGCTTCAGAATTTGGTCGAAAAATGCTGGCACCAGGATCCCTCGGAGAGGCCCACCTTCCGCACGGTGTGCGAGCAGATCAGGTTCGGCATGCCCGAGTTGAGCAACGATGAAGTGAACCTCAGCGGGAGGTCGACTGAAATGTTATCCAGGTCGGAGCGTACCATCCGAGGGAACTCGAATGACATAGAAAATGAGCGCCTCAAATCGATGCCGGAGATTCAGATTCCTGTGGGGAAGAGGATTGTGGTGGACTAGATGGATGGTCGGGGGATCAGCTATGGCAACATTTGATGAATTGCTGGAAAGGTGGTGGTACATATCTATAATTTCTTGCTACCTACATGTCATTGGGACGAGGATGCAGCTAAACCAGGAAGGCTTCTTGTGGATTGGACGTTCAGTATTTGTGGCAGTTGTGACAGACTGACGTCCTCTTATAAGGATAACTAAAGAAGTGCACTCGTGTCCTTTTTTGTATGATGATTATGTTGCAGTCAGTGAATTCACTTCATCAGTTCCCTACCCTCCACATCCATACGACATCATATTTGATAACAACAATATTTGCACGACCTCAGCTTAAGGGAAAAGGCATCAAAGGTACTTGGCACTGTCAGTTTTGATATCTGTTGTCACCCCAAGAAAGATGCTTGTAAGGAAGCACAGTATGTAGTACAACATAATAATCTACACCAATTCAATAACATTCCTACACACTATGTGGATCTAATGTACAACACATAAACTCTCTCCCGCTTACTCAACACTTGCCCCATGCATACGCCCTACGGCCCAAGCAGATGCCGCCCGCCACCGTCCCCAATGCCTCCCAACGTCAACGAGAACGACTCGGGATCATCGTGGCCCAAATTCACCAGGCCCGGATGAAACTTCCTCGCCACGCTCACGCTCCGTCCCTCCCGCGTCACCCCATCCAAATCGTACCTCCACTCCATCCCCATCGCCTCGCCCATCCTATCCAAATATCCCCTCGCGTGGTCCGGTATCGAAGTTTCCGTCACGGCGACGTATATGCCGAACTCGCGCATGGATCGACTCGCCTCGGCCACGAGGCGGACCAAATCCACGAGCTCCGATGGCGCCGCGCGAGAGTGCCACGTTACCGCGGGGGGCATGGAGGAGACGAGGGAGTTCAACACGCCGGAGTCGAGGATGCAATCGTAGTGGCAGCTATTTGCCAGCGGTTCATCGCTCTCAGTGTGGTCGCCGGACTGCGACGTCGATGTGAACATCGTCATGCTGGTTACGTCCGTCGAAGCGTCGGAGTCGTCGCCCCGCTGCCACGGCAGGCGAGTGGGCGAGCTCCCTGGCATGAAGCCAGCCGCTTCCGTGATCGGCGTTCCAGTGGCCGCGGCAGTCCCCAGGTCGATGTTAAGGCACGACAGGTGAGGCGCGAACTGCGGCAGGAAGTCGGTGAATCCGTTCCGTCCGAACGAGTACTGCCATTCCTTCCAGTCATCGTCTCGATCTAAATTATTCAAGAATGACGATCGAGGGGTGAGGGGATTGCTCGCGGATGGAGCCGTTAGGTTCGTTGTGGTCACGTCGCCCGGGTCGCGTTCGGCGTAGGAGAGCGCCGACGACGGCGCACGGTAGCCACATCGCCCACTCGCGCCGGAGAAGAACGATGCGCAGTCGCCGGCCCGAAAGGGAACGTGGGCGAGGGACGCGGCCGATCGCAGGAGGACGGCGGCAACGATGATTGCGGACAACATCATGTTGCTCGGAGTTGGAATGCCATCGCCATTAGCCATCATTGCCCTCTCTCCGCGATCGCATGCAGCAACGCCGGCAGCTGTCACCAAGACATCACTTCACACATACGTTCTGTACGTACATTTTGTGTAGAAAGTACCACGTGATCTTTTTTGATCCTAAAAGTAAAAAATAAGACGCCTGTCCCACAATTTGGCGACGGCGCACCTCTAGAATTCAACGCACTTTGAACCATGACGACCCCCTCCCCCCTACGGCGGCGCCTCACCGTGTGGCCGCTGTGGTACATCTCTACTTGATCGAGGCCGGTTCTCCCGACCATTCTGCCTGTCGAGGCCGGGCCTTGAGTTCGATCGAGTAGAGGGGCCACCGTCTGGCCGCACCGGCTAGTCGTATTTGGCGATAATCTTATCCCGCGTGGGAGAAGCTAGCGCTCAGTGCGGCAGAACGGCTCTGGGAATCCTCACTCTCCCCTCAAGTCAGCGGCTTCATTCACCGCCGTAGCCCTCCCAACTCCCAACCTTCCCAAGGAGCACGAGCTTGACCAGTTGCAGCGCCGTCACACCGTCCTCCGTCAGTGCAACAGTCGACCGCTGCTTGAAGGGAGAGAGCGAGCGGCACGGCCGACCGACAACTGGTGTCGATCGAGCACAGCAGCTCGTCGGTCGAGAAGGGAGCACCCCAAGCAAGCAACCTGACGACTTGTCGACACGAGACGACGTTGAAGGGAGGGAGCGAGCGGCACGGCCGATGACTGGTGCCAAGCGAGCATCGCATCTCGTCGGTCCAGACGGGAGCTCTCGTCGGTCGAGAGTCGAGACGGGAGGACTTGTCGACACGAGAGGAGAACGAGAGTAGAGGGATAGTATGACAGGACGAGAGACGAGATGACGTGGATGAAACGGGCCGAGACGACTCGTTTGCTTGAAGGGAGCGAGCGAGGGACAGGGCGATCGAGGACGAGATAGCAAGGGGACGACGACCGACGACACGAGAAACGAGGACGAGATGGGTCGAGGACGACTACACGGGACGAGACAAGACCCGACGAGGCGTGAGGCGGGGGGTGTGACGACGGGCGGTACAACAAGACGAACGATGACTGGGACAAGAAGGAGAGGCAACAAGGTTATGGGAGGGGGTGAGTGCTGGTCAATTTCTTGTGCTGCCTTTGACTTGCTGGAGGAGAAAGGAGAGTGATGAGTGGTATACAACAATCAACCAAAAGATATTATGGGGGGGCATCCGGGGGGAATGTGCCTTTTCACTTGCATTGTTTACACTTGTAGAATATTGTAATGCAGTAATAAAATCCAATCTAGTTCAATTCTACCTCATCAAATTAGTTCACCAGCAAGAGAAAGTACGAAGAACGAATAAGTAGTTCAATTGTGAACAAAGCCGGGAACCCCGTGCTCATCTTGAACATGCGGTTGTGCATATAGGGATTCAGAAAAGGTTGGTATTATTGGTGGCTCACTACACTGGAGAGGAGGAAGGCTACCATTGAGAAAGAAGAGACCCAGGCACAAATTTGAAGGTAGAAAATGAAGATACTGGCACCTACTGGCACTAGCAACAATGAGCTGGCTGGGATTCAATTGGCCGTGAGGAAGGGTGGGGAGCAGTATGTTGCCATTCATATCTGTTGCCCATGTGCCTGGTGCCTCTGCAGACCTCCTCATAGCATAGGTAGGAGCGCCTCAGATGGGTATTCCGTTGGAACATCAATTGGGAGGTTCATCCTTGCCAATCCGGATGACTCGACGAACAAATGGCAAATTCCCTTGAGGCTCAAAATATATTGTTGTTTTTCGATTTTTATCTAGAGATTTACGGAAAGATCGCGTCAAAATCTTTGACCCCGATTTATTTAGAAAAACGATCATACCAAGTTCCAACGCGATTCTGTTATGAATTACGAGAAAATATTTTGAGATCTATAGGAATTCGTAGATGACATACTGCGTTCTACATATCTAATTTTGTCATGATCCAAAACTTGATGCCCCCCCTCGAACGTATGTGTTGGGTGCATGCATTTATTGTATTGTACAATACCAGACGCATTTTTACGATCTCGCATCGTGCATGCAGTGAATGAATAAGAGCACTGTGAAAAGCGGGAAGGAGGTACCTAGAGAGGTAAGTACCTAGAGATACCATAAGATACCATAATTTCCTTGTGTACGGATAATAAAACTAAACAACGCTTTACGTACATTATCCATGATCCGTATTGGCCCGAGTGCATCAAGTGCATCTTGCTTGGTCGGCCGGACGGAGTTGCATTCTGTGTCTGTGCTCGAGCTTCGCGGTGCCATGTCATTTTTTGTGAGAGCAACCGAGAAATAGAGAGCAAATAATATGTATGGAGTATGTGAGCATGACGAATGATTCAAGTCTGGGTTATGAAGTGGGCCAGCCACCGCCAATTGCATTCTGGACAAAACTAGCATATGTGCAGGATGAGTTGAATTGTGTGTTTTTGTTTTTTTAGCACATGGTATTGTAGCACGTCAGAATGGAGACAGCTGCCCGATTTTAGTTCAACAGATTTTGCTCTCTCTCAGCTGCCTCAATATCTCGTAGAACCTTTTTCGACGTCCAGCAAATACAAGGGTGGCAAACCTGTCCACTTCGATACTTTTCACTGTCAAACAAGGGATCCCTCCAACTATATTCTTTTCTGAAGCAACATAGATACATGAAAGAAGTAGTCCGGCATAGAACCAGCAGAAGGGACGCTAGGGCCAGTATGATCATGATGATTGCCAGGCCCTCGGTGGATGCTGTCTCCAATGCTGTTGCATATCGAATAGTAGCCGTTGTGGCCGCTGCTAAAGGGAACACATAGGCCTGCAATTACAGAAGAAATAGTGTTTGGTCATGGTTTGAGATTGAGAACATGCAGGGCCGTGTATTTATGACTTGTGCACATGCAACGCACCCAGTACTCTCCGAAAACAGAGGGGTTTCGCCAAAGAATTGGTCCAAGTCTGATCAACAATAGTAGGATGACAAGAATCCACCCTAGTAACATTTCCGAAAATAGGCTGAAGTCCGATTCCCCATTGTTGAGCATATCAGACGCCACCACACCAACAGAAGGAGGCGCGATGAGCAAGAACATCGCCGGAGATCCTTTCATCCCAACATTTTCGTGGAGCTTTCCAAAGATAAAGATCACGATATCAATGTAGAGGATGAAGCCGGCTCCAAAACACATTGCAGGCAACCCGATCCCCCAATCTTCCCTAATTTCGGCAGTGCTCCCTCTGAAATTGATTGTTGGATATCATTAGGCGTCAGTGGTATATCGAATATGGTACAATTTCCTGGGGTGAAGCTCAAGTGACTCACAATACAGATAGCAAAAACCAACCGACAGTTGACAAGAGAAACTGCGGCTTCGCCTCTTCAGACCGAAACAATGACAAAACATAATATGAGATGTAATCAGCTCACAATGCAACAAGGGCAAGGATGGTATTTCCTACCTGTGAAGTTCCTTCTTTGGGAAAACATCCAAGCTTTGAAATGCAAAGAAGAAAATGAAGTTAGTACTCTGAAAATGCACCATCCAAGACAAAGAGGTCTAAAGCACGGACCACACCTTTGTATATTTGTTGCGTCCAGAATACCTGATAGATGAATGCAGGAACCCAAAGAATTCTCAGGACTGATCCGACAAAAGAGAGAGAAGCTCATGTCAGAAGAAATGCTTTGTTACTGCCGGAACTGGAACAGATCAAAGGGTCTCACTGTAGCTAGGCGCAGCAAGGTGCGCGGGCAGCCCGATCATCAACATTATGAAAACGAGGTTGGGCGCGTTGAAGAAGTGGCACCTCGATTCGTTCAGGTATTCCGCCCACACCAGCGAGAACGAAGTGCACATCTTGTACGCGTAACACGCGCCGACCGCGAATAGCACGCACGCGGAAAAGTACCAGCATATGCAGTTGAGACTGTCCATGATGGTCATTTCGAGCTTGCTGTGCAGGAAGGGAGCGCCGACCATCGTCTTCCACATGATCGCGTGGCCCGCGAGGCCCATCGCTATACCGAAGCCGCTGCGA
Source organism: Thalassiosira mediterranea (assembly GCA_036939795.1). NCBI lineage: Eukaryota > Bacillariophyta > Thalassiosirophyceae > Thalassiosirales > Thalassiosiraceae > Thalassiosira > Thalassiosira mediterranea. Next base: position 734 of record JALLBE010001531.1, on the reverse strand, counting down.
AATCGTTGCGTTTTGTTTGTATTTTGTACACGTTCGTTAGATAAAGAAATGAGCGAATCGGACGGCGTTCAGTGGATAGAAACGAACATTCAACGCACGTGTTGGGCATGCGACGAATGACGGGCGGCAACTGGTCTTCCTCTCCACCCGTCGTCGTCTCGCCGTGCATGACTTCGCCTTCATCCTGGGCCGTCGGCGATACCGACGTGAAGAGGGTGGCATTCAACGCGTCGGGGTCGAGGAAGTTCGTGTCGCGATTGGCCCGCCTTGCGGTTGTCGCGGTAGTACCGCTCGCCGCCGAGTGGGCGGCATTGTCGGGGACCGACTCGCCCGAATAGGTGGCTTCGAGGGTCGACTCGCCCGAATGGCCGTCTCCTCCTCCGTGCATCGTCGATCGTCAACCTCTAACTCCTATCCTCGGCGTGGACGAATAAATGTTCAGCTCGCTGCGCGCATCGATGGGGCGGGGCGCACACTGTTGGAGCGCGGTTGGAGGAAAGGAGGAGGCTATGGAGGACAGCGGGAGGAGGGGACCAGTGAATGTCAGTAATATGAGTTAACTCATCGCTCGAAATAATCTTTCCGAAAACACCTGACCCTTGAATGCCTTATATTTATTATTTTACTCGATAGTAATTAACACGAATTTAAATTAGAGAGAAAAGAAAGAATATTGTCCTTTTTCCTGTCAATTTCTGCCTGAAACAGGATTTTACCCCCTCCCCACGCCGCCC
>JALLBE010001530.1:0-11626 GCA_036939795.1 Thalassiosira mediterranea | reverse complement strand
AACACCAACACCAACACCAACACCAACACCAACACCAACACCAACACCAACACCAGCTGGCCGTTTGCCTGGTTCAAATAGGGTGACAACCTGACTAGCAAAGTTATTGCCGATTGGTGCAGTGGCAGCTGGTAGGATAGCCGACCCATTCACTTGATCCCTTGTTTGTGTTAGAGTCTAGTTAGAGGTATACTCCTCTTCTGTTCTTGTTAAACTGCCTATCCACAGCATGGGCCAGTCCCGCGTGACTGAGGCAGTTGTGACATCATCAACTGCCTGCCCGCAAGCACACGAAAGCCATGCGTCAGTTGGATACACATTTCTGTGCTTCAAGACAAGATCTTTTCCGATCCGAGCCATGGCAGCCGATCTATCAATATCATAGCCATAATATTGATAGAGTCCTCTTTACACATGACTCTTGCTAGCTTTATCGGAGCCGCTACTTTCCCCTAGCTGTGCACACTCAAGCATCAGCTCAGCAGTTCTTGCTCATTTCTGTTTTATAATATCTGATACCAATGTTGGAAAGCCAAGCACTCCAGAATGTGAACAGAGACTCAGTCTGACTGAGACTGAATTGGGGTGCGGTGACATGAACTCACCGCAGGCAACACAAGTTATGTTTGGGTTTTGTGTGTTCATCTACTACATGGGGGAATGATACTAGAACTTCTCTACTGCAAGTGCATCATTATGAACCTGAATCACTTGATCTTCTTTGTTTTTGTTTCTCGCTATCATTAATCTTTTAATCACTGTGGTGCCATTTCTATTATGACACCCTCACGCTCACGGACCAGAAATCTGGTGAGGTGCACCATGCTACTGATGTCCAGAGCTTTTAAATTCTTTCATTTTCTATGCATTTACCTAATCTGTCAGATTCAATTGCAGTAGAGTAATGGTAATGTTGCACATACATACTCGTGATATTCATGTTCATGTGCATGTGCGTTCCCAGATAAGCACAAGGTATAACGAAATCAAAAGTTTCAAAATCTCATGATATTTATTGCTGTAAGCTGCAAGTGATTGAAATTGAATTATATCATTTTTGCGCCTAATGCCTCGAGGCGAGCACCTGTGCTTGTGCTCCGGGGCAGAGTCATGTATGGTCTTGGTGGTGGTGGTCATATTATCAATCACCCCAACCTCATGGTCATGGCTGCATGCAAGGACCATATATAGCTACATGGGTTATATACATGTTACATTAGATTAGGGCATTAGTATTGCACTATCTACCATGCATTATTTCATTGAGATACACCTACCTCTAGCAAGGTCGGTCCTTGCTCTACCTCTCAGAGCGGTACAGCTGGAATAACCACTGGGCCGTGACACCACTGAGCTACGCAAAACGTATTGGAATTTCAAATCTCTTAGTTCCTAGTGCCGGCGCGCGGAACGGATAGACGGCATAATTAGACGATGTAATGTCTGATTTATAAGATCAAAATTTAGGTAGTCATCGTAGCGCTTCATCGATTAAAAGCCACGAGGCGGACGGCGAGGTGTCACATTTCAGACGTTATTCCAGCTGTATGTAGAGTAGACAGACAGACAGAGCAGTCTTTCGGGTGGGGGATTTATTGAAATGGACTCCCTACTCTAGAGTCCATTAGTCCGTTGGGGCGATCGCGGAGCAAAAATTCATCGAATCCAATGCCGTGTTGCGTAGGAATCAATAGCTGCTGCCGCCGATCCACGCTCGGATCCACGAGCCGCTTTGCGCTTCGAAACGGCAGCACCCGCATGATGCAGTAGCAGCCACTCCTCCCAATAACACCGACTCGTTCTCCCCCTCACGCGATCGAATAGACGACGACAACCATGGCTGACGAACAGACTGCGGACTTCTTCATGGCGGGCGACGACGCCGCCTTCGCCGCCCCCCCTCCCGCGGGCGACGAGTCCGCCATCGGGGACGTGTACTACGGCTCCGCCGCCCCGGCCCCCGCCGCCGACGACCAGACCGCCGACTTCTTCAACCCTCCCGCCGAGGAAGCCCCCATCATCCTCGGCGAGCCCGCCCCCTACGAGGCCCCCGCCGACGACGTAGGATTCGCCGCCCCCGCCCCCGTGGGCGTCGTGGAGGACGTGGACGACGACGACGACGGTGCCGCACCGGCCCCCGAGTCCCTCGCCCCCCCCGAGCCCACCCCCATGTCCAAGTGGAACGACGAGTGGCAGGCCACCCTCCTCGCCCGCAAGGAGGAGGAGAACGCCACCAAGGCCTCCCACGTCGAGAAGGCCCGCGCCGAGATCGCCGCCTTCCAGGCCGAGCGCGAGCGGCTCCGCGAGTCCCGCATGGCGAAGAACCGCAGCGACGAGCAGGACAAGCTCGAGGCCATCGAGGCCGACCTGGAGAACGACAACAGCTGGCAGAGGGTGGTGAAGATGATCGAGCTCAATCAGGACGGGGGAGAGGGGGCGGCCGATACGGGGAGGATGAAGGACGTGCTGGTGCTGCTGAAGAACGAGACGGCCAGGGCCGAAGCGCTGAGCGCCTGAGTCCGTGGGGGGAGACGAGAGCGGTATGTGTAGAAATTTTCCTCTCTCGATTTCAGCTCGTTGTTGGTAGAGCTGGTCGGACGCTGTGACTCCAGGGACTCAAAAAGTGAATAGGGTCACAGCAGAAGTGGAGTAGAGTTACTACCTGGCAACCATTCTTAATATATATTCCATCTAACTGAATACTATCAAACAAGCTTTCTGCCCTAAAACGGCGTCTTCTTTGTGGAGAGCTGCCTATGTGGGGGGCTTGCCTTTATTAGACCGACTTGTAGATGGTCTGCTTTCTGTTTGGTACTTTACATATGAGCAGGTATTGTAATGTGTTGGTGTTGGGGGACACGTGCCCCAGGGCCCCGGGCCCCGGAGCTAATCGGCGGAAGTCCCCCCACCTATGGCTATAACACCGGGGGCCGGAGGAGTAGAAAACAGTCCATTTGAAACAATTATCCATCCACTCCTATATTTTTCTCAAATTGAACATGGTAAATATGGAAGTTTCATCAGCATCAGCATCTCATGGTATTTGTGAGGGGGCATGCCAACCAATGACAATGATGGGTGGAGGGACCATATCTAAATAAATGTATGCCTCCTACCAAATCAATCAAACCTCAAGGCCAGGTAGAAGGCCGTGCAGGTACCCGGTTGAAACCATTGCCAATGTTCCCACCATTCCATCACAGAGAACTCGCTTCGTCAAATTGCAGAGTAATGGCTTCCTTGGTCAAAGCTATTGAAGTTCCAGAATAGATTGTTGATGAATGGGGTCATAGAATATGTCCCAAATATAGATGAGTGCATCCCAAGTTCGGCAGTTGGTACTCACGAGCAATCCCAGCCATGTTTGACTCGGGAAACCATCCATTTTTAGTGAGGGCATCATCGTCAAAAACCTCGTCCTCGACGATTGGGCTCTCAGCCCACCTCTGGGAATCAACTGCGGAATAAGTTGCGCAGACCTCGAAAAAAATATTTTGTTGATGAGACATACCTTTTGGAATGCCCATAATGGGGTCATCAATGTGACGAATATGAAAATCGAAACTTTGCAAACTACTTTGAGACCGCGATAATTCACGAGTGCAAGCAGCTATGTATGCCGGCACATTTACCCCAATGCAACCAGATATTGTGGACAATAGCCTCCATTTCCGTGAAGAATTGGTCATGGACGTAGGAGAGGGATGAGACTGGAAAGGAAGCATTGTTCGTCACTCCCGACACCCATCCTGAATGTGGAAAGCACAATTGCAAAACATACGATGATCAACACACACCATGTGCCTGGCCCAACAATTCACGCGGTTTCCTTTACTTACCAAACCATCCCACAAGCAAACCCCATGTCTCCCCAAATGCTTCTTCCTATTGTCAACAGAAAACAGAGAGATGAGATCTGGCGCTGAGTATGGCGTATTTATGGAGACTAATCTCACCCAACGAACGTCACCACTCTAGCACACGGGTACAAAGCCGACAATCCGCACGTCATGACAGCCTCAGGGAACGACCACACAAAGGGCATGACGGAGAATCCGATTATTGCGTATAGATTACAGGCCGCCTTCAAGGATGGTTCGACACCGAACGATCCACCCTCGTTGTGGAAACATTAAAAGTAACGGGTGTGAATGAAAGAATGATTAACGTTTCGATAATGACAGGGACGACACACGAGGTATTGCAAGTAGGACAACCGACCCGCAACTTGGAAGAAGAGCACGACGGCGTACGCAAAGGCCGACAACTGTCACGCTGCCGCCCGCCGCGTCGGCCTCGCCTGCCGACGGTCCTCCCGCGGCCGCGTCCGCGTCCGCGGTGCCGAGCGATCACAGAGACTCCGATTTGAGAGTGTCGTCGTCGTCGTCGTCGTCGTGCGACGGCGGTCGCATCTACGGCTGACCTACGCCATAGCTGCTGTCGCTGTCCATTGCTTCCGGGAATATCATGGTTGTCTTTGTATGGGCGGGCGATGTCGTGCACCACCGTCTCCTCCTCTTCGTCATCGTGCATCCCTATCACGCATCAAATATGATCGAGAGGTGCTGGAAGTCAGTGACGCCAAAGTGCAGTATGAAAATGTTTGACAGCATCATGTGGTACATTGGTTCTCAATAAGATCGCTCTCACCCTGGATGACCTCCCCCCTGGACGCGTCTTTGTCCTGGAAGAACTCCGAGCACGTGATCAGCGCGTCGGCGGTGATGGTCCTGGCGTAGTAGTGAGGCCCTATCTCGTTCGCCAGATCGTACGTCTTGAAGAAGAACGTGATACAAGATATGTAAGTTAAGATATGTAGGCATGTAACGACCTCATGCGATACATTCTTCCTAATCTACTCGAACTTACCATTTCCTTGACCTCCTGCACCGAAGGTTCTCGGCGCATGTCTGCTCTATCCGTCGATGTAGAATTGCTGAACAATGCCAAGCAATGGAGCGTGCCACTCGTATCGTATCAGAAACAAATGATGTGTCCACCAGACGCAGAAAAGCTGGAGCGCGTATGACCGAGGAGCATCACGCCAAAAACCTTCCCTTCATCCTCGGCCAATGAGTCGTCCATCTTTCATCGATTCGTCGTACGCGGAAGAATTGTCGTCCTCCGTCCCCGCCCACGAGCCCGACGTAATTTTCGTCGTCGTCGTTCTCCGACCAATCTTCGACGGAGTAGGAGGAGGAGGAGGAGGAGTCGCCTCCGTGGACCCCACGGATCGCGCTGCCTCTCTATAATTCTTGTGGCCGGTAGCCATCATCATCGTTTCCTTGCGATCATCGGTACGATCAAAGATTGCCATCATCGCCATCGTCGAAGGTCGGGGCGCTGCGAAGGCGCGATACGGCGACATGAGACAGTGCGGCCCGGCGCCAGCGAGGGACGGGATTGCGGCGAGGGCGGAGAGGCGGAGAGAGATGACGTGGAAGCCGTGTTAGACGACGACGACTGTCGGCGTTGTCGCGGTCGGGGTCGGGATGGAGTCCGTCGCTCCTTATCGCAGCGCCGTCATCGTCGTCGTCGTCGTCTCCTCGACCGCTCTGGGGCGGGGGGCGGCGGCGGCGGCGGTGATGAGGTCCGTGCGGTCCCGACGGAGGGGGGAGCGCCGGTCGATCGCGATGGTGGAGGCAGGGAGGGGGCCTCGCGCGGTCGTCATTGTCGAAAGAGGTGGCCTCGTCATTTCGTCGCCGAGAAGGGACGGAGAAGTTTCTACAATATCACCGTCGCGGTCATTCTCAGCGGTCGGGCGGGCGGGCGCGATTGGATCCATCACGGGGCGCGCCAAAGCGGAACGAATTCCCACGTGACAATTCCGTAGGTAATCTTGTAGCGGCAGCTAGCGCTGCTAATGCTGCAGGTCGCGGGTCGCGGGTCGCGGGGGGGCGGGTTGCAGGTTGCAGGTCGGAGAGTCGCAGGTCGCAGGTCGGTGAGTCGCAGGTCGCAGTCAGTCGGTCCGCGTCCGTCGTGGCAAGGTTGTAGACGAGAGTTGGCCTTCGCTCGTCACGCCTGCTCCTCGCGGCGGACGGTGTATTGATGCTGAAGGTCGGGGGCCTCCTACAATATCGTTCGGCTTCCGAGCGTCGCTGGTCGCTTCGTGTTGCGACTGATAGGCGACGTCCGCAAAACCGCCTCAACATCCCTCTAGAGTGTTTTAGCGGGAATCATCGGGCGTACCTCCGAAGCAAGTCCGAAGCGACGTACGCTTGGAAGCGATCTGGCGAAAGCGCACAAGTGTCCAAATGCTTGGGTAGCTGAATCAACGTTGACGATGAATGACTACGATGAAACGTTCCCTGATGACGAGGATGAACGCCTTTTCGGGCGTCTTTTCAGTGATTCTTGTGTTGAAGCGATAATTGGCATGAAGCACAATGATCCAGCATATTGCACTCTCGAACTATGGCATGATCGTGATGTCCTTGAGGACGATGATTGGGATGATGGTCTGAGTCCTTGGACTCGCCTGGAGTATATTCTCAGTCAAAATGAGCATGTAACCTCGGTGGAGTTTATTGATTGTTATTTGGATAGGTGGAGTTGGCTCGGACGTGTCTTGTCCGAGAACAAGAGCATCACGACATTCGGCATCTGGTATTGTTGGAGCAATGCCAACATGGCCGAAGTCTGTGATGGTTTACGAGGCAATCAAACCATCGAGAAGTTGACTCTCGTGGATGTAAGCATAGGAGGTGATGCAGTTCCACAGCTAGCCACATTCCTGAGGGAAAATCCCCACCTGAAAGAGCTGGAGCTTAACTCGTGCAACTTTGAGCCTGCACGAATGAGCATGATTGTCGATGCCTTACAGAGGCGCACGGAAGATACAATTGAAACCTTCAGACTGAGCTACATTGACTCTGGCACCATCGATATGGGCCAACTTGCTTCGACGCTGAACCAATGGAAGAAGTTGTCAAAATTGACATTGGAGGAAAATGGAATTGGACAAGGAGAGTTTGCTCATATAGAAACTCTGCTTGCAAACAGCGACTGCAGGCTGCAGGAGTTATCTCTCAAGGGCAACTCAATTGGCGACGAGTCGGCTCTCAGATTTGCAAATCGGTTGGCCGGAAATAAAACGTTGACCAAATTAGACCTCTTCAAGAATGGAATCACGCGTATAGGTCAGAAAGCTCTGTTGGCACTGGTTTGCAATTGTTCGAGCGTCAATGGGATCATTGCCTCCAACCACATCCTGACTGATTTTGGAGGTGGCTACACGAGGGCATTTGGGCTGCTCAAGTCAAGAGATGAACAACTTGGCGTATTTTCATTGAAATTGAATAGGGAGTTCCAAACCTGTGACGACAAATCAATGGTGATCAGGCGAAAGGTATTCTTGAGTCATATTCAAGGGTACCTCAACCTAGGACAGGAGCCCTCGATTCCAGCAGGTTTGTTGCCACGCATTCTATCCTGGATTGGGGGTGAAAAGGACCACTTTGGCTGGAGGTTCTTTCGGGAGTGTGAAGACCACATGAAGAAGTCTAATGTTGCCCACATGAAGCTGAGCTCATTCTATCGCACTCTCTGTGCCAGGCCAAGCATCCTTCAAGATCACCGGGCATTGGAAGAAAAACATGCCAGTCGTACATTTGATGCGGCCGCGGCGGTAGATGCCGCCCCGGCAGCGGATTGGACAACAGAAAAGGCGAAGCTCGAGGCCGAGATTAAGAGCCTCAGGAATAAGAATATGCAATCTACACTGGGTTGGATGAAGGAGAAGGACAAGCTTATATCCGAGATCAAGCGCCTCAAGAAAGAGAATAGACGTCTCCAGGAGTCATAATGCCCAGAGGAGAGCTCAGTCTGAGATACCTCTGGAACTTGTCACTGCTCCTTGTAACTGCTCCCAAGGACAAGAGGTACATTTAGGATGGCCTTTCTTCTCAGTCCCTCAAATTCACCTTTATTGCATCCAGTTTCTAAGGTGTGTCAGTACTTGAGATTTTACCCTTCATCCTTTTCCCATTGATTCCATTGATTGAAGAGAAACACCCATCATCTTATTAGCTTCTTGTTGTATTAATTGGAAATGTAGTGAGATGAGTGAACTATGCAGAATGAATTCCCTGATAATAAAGTGATCAATCTATCGAATTATTTAATGATTGGCATTGTCTCTGACATGTATTGCTTTTGGTAGCCTGCTGTAGTATCCCGAAACAAGGTGACATCTTCACTGCTTCGACAAAATGCACTGCTTCCGCAAGCTTCCAGCGAAATACTGATCGACATCAGGCATCGAAGAGCAATGTTGAAACATCACTGTCCAAACCAAGCGGGAAGATCTCGACGCGAATCACATTTCTTTTTCTTGTCTATCAACAGTTTCAAGTATGTTCTACTTTGACAGTCAACAGACACAGCCAATCTTCATGCCACTCACATTGCAAATGGATAATTGACTCATGCCTAGTCTCATTGCGCAGCTAAAATTCAAGTCCAATGATGCAACGGTAATTGATATATCCCGCCAAGCTCCTCCTTACTCACTCTATACCAACAGCTAGTCCCACTGATTCAATCGGACCAGCCGTTCCCCCGATCCCGTGCCTCGAAGTCCCCATTCCGATCCGAAGACCCTATGCTCTCGACCCTCCAGCACCCCATCTCCGGCGGCCTCCTATTCTTCCGAATCTCCCACTGCCATCGTCTTATTCTTCCATCCGAGCTTATAGTCTTGACGACCTGCGTGGCGATCCACCCGTCGTCGCCGACCACTCGGTTGAACGGAGCATCGAGCGTCGAGGAGAGACCGTGCAGGGCAGCGCCGTAGGAAGAGGTGGGGAACTCATCGGCGGTCTCGTGGCGCGATTTTATGAACTCTGATTTGACGAAATGACGTGGTACCAGAAGATGGAAGATAGGATTGACGCGGGTCAGTTGCCTTCCGTGCAGCTTTGCATAATGATGCAAATAAATAACTCGAGTTTGCTCACCAGTGACGTTATGATCGAAGACCCACTTGGTCGTGTCCGTGGTGAAGTTCCACACAAGTCCCAGCCCCGCATCCCTCCCCAGCGCGTCGTTGTGCCCCAGTGCCATCATGAGCATCGGAACCGCTTCTTATGGGTCAATGTGCATTCGTGGGATCGACGAGGGCGGAGTTCACGAGGTCAAAAATTCGTCGCCGAGGGCGAGCTCGGAATTGCTTCGTCGGTCGACGGAGGCCTTCGCCATTCGTCTTAACGAGGCGAGGACCCTGCTCATCGTTGTCGTCGGGAGCATTGCCGCCGGCTTTATCAGTATCGTTATCGTTATCGTCGCCATCGAAGAGATTGTCGAGGTTGTACCGCTACACCTTCAGCGAGAGCGCGCTTCCAGACGACGATGACGTTGCGATTGCAGCCGCTGACAACCCCGCTGCACATCTGCCAGCCAGATCCCTCGTCGTTGTTTTAGCGCACCGATCGTCCGGACTCGATCCCGGCGATGGATGCCCGACCAAGCGACGGACGGCCCGGCCGCGATGAGCCGCGATGAGCCGCGATGAGCAGCAGGAGGGTCTCGACTACGATCGCGGCGGAAACCATGGCGATGCTTCGACCAGCGCTTCGACGGTGGGTCGTCGTTAGGCGATGCTGCATCGTCGCCCGTAGATGATGGCATCGATCTGTATGCACACTGTATGGTGCGTTCTTGCTACGTACATAGGTAACGTTACGTGATGGCCGACGGCTGACGGCTGACACATGAAAGGTGATGTCATTTGGCGAAAATGGTATTTAGCGACGGACGTCGAACGTCGAGAGTCAGACATCTCCAATCTCCACCGACCACCGATCGAAATCCAAAATGACGGGCGCCGTTCGAGAGGCAAATGGTAGCCATCAGCGGCTCCCACTATGGATCCATCTGGTCCATTTTGGAAGCCGCGAGCCGCGAGCACAGCAGACCCGCGCCGTCAGCCGCCAGCCGCTAGCTGCCAGCGCGCAGCGCGCGTTGCTTGGCTCCCGTCGTCGTTCTCGTCGTCGTCGTCGTCGATAGATCGTCGTAGCGGCGGAGCCGCCCACCCCCTGCTCCGTGGCCATCGGGGCCCTGTGGTCTCCCTCTACTCCGACCACGTCGGGCGCGATTCGGGGTGGACGCCCAGGTCGATGGATTTGATGCGGAGGAAATGGTCACTGTCGAGGACGCGGGGGGTAGGTGGTGGTCCTCCGGCGCGCGGGATGGACGAGAGGGGTGGCGGCGGGACGCGTCCCTCTCTCGCCACGCCGAGCGCGAACGAAAACGAAGTGGGTGAATCCAAGCCCTATCCCCCACGGACGAGGAATTGCCCCCCATGAAAGATGCCGGAGACTGCGTCCCCGCGCGGGCCTTGGCACGCGTTCTCGCCTCTCGACTGCAACGCCTTCCACGAGATCGATACGGGAATGAGGCGTGAGAGGAGGATGGAAATTTCGTCAAATTTCTCGATCACGGCGGCGCAGGCGCGACGCTTGGGTGTACGAACGGAGGGGGATGGGTTTCGAGGGTGGAACCGGGGGCGATGGGCACGGCCGGGCCGGACGACGGGGTCATGCTCAAGACGTTGCGCTGGGACAAGCCCTACGGCGAACGGTACTTCGACAACCAGCGCGGCGATGCCCTCGTTTCCGAACGATTGACGAGCAGCCCCCACGTCGTGGACGCCTACGCGGTTTCTGCGGCATGTCGACGTTCAACGAGTTCGAGGGCGAGAGGATGTATCAGCTGTACGACGTGGATGGAAGGCATTACGAGCCGCTGAGGGAGAGGGAGGGCGTGGATATCCGCACCTGCCGGAGGAATTGCTGAAAAGTACGGATCCGGCGATCGTGGCCATACTGAAGGCACGGAGGGATGCCATGGCGTATGTACGAGGTTCAGGATCGGCCGAGGGCGCGGGAGGTGGCCGACGCGCTGGTCGAGGCCGCGGCCGAGCTGGGGGTGGCGGCGAGGCCGACGGAGGGGAAGAGGGGAGGCAAGGGAGGAGCCGGGGGATTCTTCGTGCGGGAGCGCGTGCCGGAGAAGATCTTCTCGGATCCCGACGACGATGACGATGATAATGGTGCTGGCGGCAAGGCCAACGAGATCAAGGCGTTGGACGACGGCGACTCGTGGAAGTGCACGTTGGGGAGCAAGCCGTGGCACTGTCCCCCCACGGGATGTAGGGATGGAGTGAACAAGTAACAGGGCGTGGACACTTTTGCGGGTCGTCCAAAATCCGTACGATCGCATGGTCGCCGAATATTACGCCTTCGCCAAGAAGAAGTCCCTGCTGGAGGAGAGGGGCATCGTGCTGAAAGATGGCATAGACGACGTCGACTTCATGAACAAATGGATCGTCGAGGCGACCGGGGAGACGATGAAGAATGGGGCGTGCTACCTCGGCCACTGCATCCCCATGTCGACGTACGTGTACGACGGGGGCGGGAAGCAGGTCATAACGCACGTCCTCGGGGCCGGGAGTGGAGGACCTGAAGCCCGAGGCCGGGGAGAGGATCAACGAGGCGTTCAGGGCCGACTTCGAGAGGTTCGGGTACGAGATGAGGGGTGGCGGGGGCGGCGAGGGCGGGAAAAAGGCTGATGCCAAGAAGTCGGGCGCGAAGATGGATCGGGAGGCGGCCGTCGCTACGAAGAAGGAGGT
>JALLBE010001529.1:0-14898 GCA_036939795.1 Thalassiosira mediterranea | reverse complement strand
TTGGCAGTGCGCCGTGGGCGAGGGGTTTGGATTCGACATCAGCTGCCAGCAAAAGTTCCTCCTACACCTGTACTACGGCAGGGTGGGGATACTCTGCTACAAGAGTTAGGGTTCGCTGGCGCTCGCTGTTCGTCCGACCTTTCGCGCCCTGACCAGCATGATGTAGCCTCAATTCCATGTAACTAACGAGCAGTTACTGATTAGTCTGAGGTAGTCGCCGATGACAGCCTCGCATCTCCACGATGGCAAAACCGTGCGTTCAGCGTTGCAAGCCACCATTTGCCGACGAGTGCCCATGAGAGATTTGTTGCGATGCTAGGGATGGATTGGGTTGTCTGTAAGACCTGTAAGAACGATGACACTGATACCCCCAAAACCATTCAGTCAAATATGGTGGCAGCAACTAACTTGGACCTGTGATCAATGTGTTTCTAGATCATGTCTCTTCATTTCCATTCCTAAAGGAGGGTCTTGCATGCGCCAACTCATAGGCCATGGCAGTTTTACAATCTATCGTCCAGCCACACTACCTCCCAAGACTATATTTCCAACGCCTCGAGCGTGGACATAACCAGCTGCTTCTCATCTCGGTACTGCTCATCGCTGCCCTCCCTCTCCTTGTGCAGCCCCTCAAGATATTTGACCAATTTCACCTTGTTGTCGTATAGTATTTTCACCACTTCCGGGGGCTGCCATCCACAACGCACATTAAAGGGAAGATTTAGTGCAAGGAGGCAACATGATTTGGTCGCAGATTGATGCGATGCAAAACTCACCTTGCCTGGATTCGCAACGAAGATCTTGAACACCTGGAACGAGTCCAGCGTGATGTGCGGACTCGGATCCCTCAGGAGGCACATGATGGTGACCAAATTCTTCGAGCTCGATATGTACCTCATCATGACGTCGTAATTGATCCTGTTCAGCAGTATCGTGCTCAGCAATTGGAGGGACATCCTCCTGGTCATGTAGTTCGCCTTCAAACTGAGGCATTTGCCGTTGATCCTCTCGTCTATCACGTCGTCGTACTTTCGGACCAGGAAGTTGGATGCGATGGACTCCATGGTCCGGGCATGCTCCTCGGACGCTGCGTCCCCCGGGATTGTCGTCCCCGCTCCTCCCGGTCCGCTACCCGCTCCCGTGAGCATGACGCGCACGGTCTCCAATGCATCGCTGCTGGCGTCGAAGTTCGGATTGTGGACATACCCGTCCAAAAAGGGGTACACCAGCGCCTCGCACTTTCCGTCCGACAGCGTCCACCGGTATATCGAAGCGTGTCTCAGCGAGCTCCGGACCATCGATCCGCACAGCAGCGCCACGTCCACCCCCTCCCCGGTCTTCCTGCACCTGTGACCGGCCACCAATCGCCCCATCAGGTCGTCGGCCCTCTCCAGCACGTACGACGCGAAGGCGCTCGAGACGCTCGCGAACTGCCTGGCGTCGGCACCGTCGAGTCCGCACACGAGGAGGTAGTTGAATATGGCCGAGACGGACTTGCGCGCCTCGAAGGGGAGGCGGTGGAGGTTGCGAATCAACCTGGGCGCCAGCTCGCCGTCAGAAGCGGGACGGGGCGACGTGAAGCCGCGGAACACCGCCGTGGCCGTGGTGGGTGTCCAGTTGAGGTTGACCGTCCCCGAGTTCGCCACCGCCGCGCTGGAGGCGCTGCGCTCCTCGTAGAGCAGGGTCTTGATCCGATCCAGGCGGGCGGTGAGGTCGTCGAGCCTATCCTTGACGACGGACCTGCTCGCGCCCCCGCCGCCGTCCCCCGACGACGAGTGCCCGGACTCCCCCGAGGCCGCGGACTCGAGTTCCGAGGAGGCGGTTGCGGCGGACGACGATGCATCCGCGACGAGGGCGGCGTCGAGGTCGCTCGACGCCCCGTCCGCGAGGGCGGAGGGGTCGACGCACGATCCGATGGCCGCGGCGTTGGTCGGGCTCCCCACGGGGCGGAGGTCGCCGGATGAAGCGGCGGAGCCGTGGGCGGAGGAGGAGCCGCCGGCCGCGCCGGTGATGGCGTTCTTGAGCCAGCCGAAGGCTCCGGTGCCTCCTCCGGGGCTCGACATGATCGACGGCGACGTTGCGTAGGGGCTATCTGCGACTCGCGAGCAGCGATCAAATAATGACCGTCAGACGACGGCGTGCCGAGAGCAGCAGGAACGGCGGCGCACGAGCGGCGGCGGAAGTCACCAAACACCGTCGATCACTGGCATGGCTATGCCGGTGCGGCGGGACTCTCCGAGTCGGAGTCGAGGCGGACTACAATACGCCGAGTTGGATGGACGAGCAATTTTGCGACGGCAGCGCGAGGAGGAGGACGACGGACAAATTTGTTCCGCTTTCAGCGACAATGAGAATTAGCGATAGATGTGGATCCGAGAAACACGATCTTTCATGTGTTTGCGCAATCAAGCTTCGTGCAAAAGAAACTCGTTTATGGCAGGCCCACCATCTAATGGCTCCATGCTCCATTCATGGTCCCGCCCAGTTAGGCAGTGTTAGTATCAAGTTTTGATGAGCCAATTTGTGCAGAGATGCATCCATGATGTTATTTTGCAAGCAATAAGCAGCATATTATCAAATCAATTAAGGATATGGCCAGTCTGTGCCAGCAGACTTGTAACCGAAACAATCTACGCCATGACTTATCATTATCGAAGTAGACATGTCATTCCTCATGTAAAGAATCGTACACACCTATGCAAAGCCTATTTTTAGCTTGGTACAAATTGTTTTTAATAAATGAGGAAAGTTGTGGTTCTACATTTCACAATAATTTCCAATGCATTATGAGTGAAAATATGGTGCCCTTTACATGTTAACACATGAAATGGCAACTGTTGGGTTGCATGCAATTGAAAGTCAACGGGTATAATGATCAAGGAGTGCTGCACAAAATGCTATCTTTATCTTTACATTGATTTACTTGAACATGATGCTGCACAATAAAGTCAAAAGGCCACACGCTTACATGGTATTGGAAATATATGGGTAGTGAGTCATTGCCATCCCGTCCATCGCGAATGCCTCCATCATCGCCACAGAAGATGGGGACGAACAGTTTCATTCGGTCATTCACAGGAATATGCGGCAACTGCATCCACCAGGCGCGATGCCTGCAATAGTCAGACAGACATAAAATGTGGGGTGTAACTGGGATATCCACATGTGAGAATTTTCGAGCCACGAAGCAGAAAAATATTGCACAAGTCAACAAAAGAGTACTGTGCTCCCAGCCCTAACTCAGCTTCCCATCTAACTCCTGAAATATCTCTGAGAATGTCCCTGAATCCTGCGCTCCCGAGAACCCGTACGGTTGGCCTACATAACCATCTGCAGTCTCTGCACCCACAACGAAAAACGGCACGCCGCTGATGCCGTACTTTCTCCGTCCAGCCTGAATGTCCCTCATCACCTCCCTCGCGCCAACATTGTTCTCCAGATGTTCCCGCAAGTCGTTCGCCTCGGATCCCTCGCTGATGCCGAGTTTCTCGGTCCCAATTTTGACTAGCGTGTCCACGAGGGAGACGTTCTCCCCACGTTCATACATGGCGTCGAATATCGCCGCATTGCATTCGGCGGTCGAGGGCTTATTGCTAGCCGGCCTCTCCGGGTCGGTGACATATGAAATGAGCTGATGCGCCCTCAGAGTGTTCGGCCACGTGACCCAATCGGCGAAGTTGGCTCCCACGGATCGGCCGCGTTGCTTGAGGCCGCGGGTCCACCCCGAGGATCCCCACCGTCGGATGTTGTAAGCCTCGAATTCCTCTCCGTCGGTCTTCGTGTTGGGATCGATGATGTACGGCTGAGGTCGAGGATGACCATGATCCATGATTGTGAGGTGTGAGTGCATGCAAAACATCAGGAATGCGAAAGTCGAACAAACACATCGCTGTGCGAGGCTCGCCCACTGATTAATGTAATATAAAGAGGGCTAATTCTCACCTTCCACTCCACGTCGATGGGAGCCGAGCCATCATACGAACGAACGGCGACGTCGAGCTTCTTCTGCCCGACGTAACACCAGGGTCAGGCGAGATCGCTGAAGACCTTGATGGAGATGCGCTTGCCGCCGTTGGAGGCAGCGGCGCCCGCGGAGGTAGACATTGCGAAGGTCGCGGTGGAGCGCGATGCGAGGGTGCCAAGGAGGATCACGCGGCTATGGAGTCGTCGAGCGAGGGGGCGCATCACTTGGGTCGTAGGAGTGCGGCGGCGGCCCGCCGCGACGATTTTATGCGGGGCGGGGGGAATCAAAGGGAGATGATTTGAGATGATGCAAGCAATGCAAGAAGCGAGCGGTACGCGATGGATTCGGAGAATTACGTATGAGTACTGATTCCTCTTTGTACGCACGAGGGAGGTCTCGGCAATGTGTGCCAATTAATATGAAGCTCCTATGTCATATAAAACCAGTTTCCGGTCGTATTTTACCGTATTTGGGTTATACCAGAAGGAATAATAGAACTAATGAAAATAAATAAATCATAGCAAATATCAATATTATGGATCGTTACAAGATATATGAGACTCTACATACAATTCATAGAGCATTCCACAACACAGAGGTCTCGATAATATGGAGAAGATATACTATTTCGGCCATCCTGTTGAAGAGTACGTCAGATCGTTGTTCCGCGTCAAGATTCACGCTTGCTTTTGTTCTTTCCTCGNCAGTTCGTAAGACCACCTGCCTTTCCTCGCACTTTTTTATAGCCACAGAAGCAAAGTCGACCACCGCAACCATGAAGCTCCCCTCCCTCGCCCTGAGCGGCCTCCTCCTCGCCCGCGACGCGTCCGCCTTCTCCCCCGCCACCAGCGGCCGCGCCTCGACCTCGCTCAACGTCTTCTCTCCCCCCGGCTCGGCCGGCACCGGCGAGGGATGGATCGACCCCTCCGCCCCCGTCAACACCCCCGAGAGCCTGAAAAAGACCCTCTCGAAGAGCCTCGAGGGCGCCTCCTTCAAGAAGCGCCTCTCCATCCTCGGCTCCACCGGATCCATCGGAACCCAGACCCTCGACATCGTCGATGCCTGCCCCGACAATTTCGTCGTCGACGCCCTCTCCGCGGGGAACAACGCCGAGCTCATGGCCGACCAGGTCATGAAGTACAAGCCCAAGGTGGCCAGTCTCGCCACCGTCAAGGCCGCAGAGAAGCTCAAGGAAATCCTCAAGGATCGCGGATGCGCCGACATGCCCGAAATCGTACACGGATCCGACGGGATCAACGAGGCCGCCACCGTCTCCACGGCCGACACCGTCGTCACCGGAATCGTCGGTGCGGCCGGACTCCTCCCCACCATCGAGGCGATCAAGCTCGGGAAGGACATCGCCCTCGCCAACAAGGAGACCCTCATCTCCGGCGGGCCCGTCATCAACCCCCTCGTCGAGAAGCACGGGATCAACATGCTCCCCGCCGACTCGGAACACAGCGCCATCTTCCAGTGCCTCCAGGGCGTCCCCCCCGGCGGTTTGAGGAGGGTCATACTCACGGCGAGCGGCGGAGCCTTCCGCGACTTCAGCAAGGACGAGCTGTTCCGGATGTGCGAGGAGGATCCGCGGGCGGTGCAGAAGAAGGCGACGACCCATCCCAATTGGGACATGGGGGCGAAGATCACGTTGGACAGCGCCACCATGATGAACAAGGGGTTGGAGGTGAGTTGGCGTGTAGATTCCCTTTTATGCCAAGTTCTTCGTTTCTTGGAGATGTTTTCCCTCTGTCCTTCTCTCGAGAAGCCTCCACCTCAACGCGTCGTGGAGAAAGCATCACCTGTGAAGCGTCGCAGGGGGGCGATAAAGTGCACCGAGATGGGCGGCCAATTTTTCTCAACAGGCGCAGTATGGGCTGCCAGGCACAAAACTTGTCAGTGATTTGAGACGACCCCGATTCTGTTTAGGTTGTTTGTTCCGGCTAATGAACACAAGGTTCCTCGGGACGAGATGTTGGTAGAGTGATGAGGGCTGCGCATAATGAGGGTACTTGCTTGAGCCTCTGGTCTACTGTAGAGGCCCCAGAGTAGATAGAGGAGGGTCTGCAGTACTTCATGGATGATTCGATCTGGGAGCAAATCTTTCGTGCAGGCAGCCTTAGGATGGATACACTCCGGTGCATTTTGGTTTGCTTTTGAGAGATAGGTCCCATTTTGTCATTTTATGGCATTCCAGGGCATATCGAATATGTTAGAGTGCGGGGCTTCATGTATCCAAATCAGTTCAATGATTCACCGCAGAACGACTTCTTCGTGTTTTNATGTTAGAGTGCGGGGCTTCATGTATCCAAATCAGTTCAATGATTCACCGCAGAACGACTTCTTCGTGTTTTCTTTTGACTCATGTGTCTAATGACGAACTCCAACAACCCACTCCTCAGGTAATCGAAGCTCACTACCTCTTCGGCGCGAGCTATGACGATATTGACATCGTCATTCACCCGCAGTCCATCGTTCACTCCATGGTTGAGACGCAGGACACCTCCTGCATTGCCCAGCTGGGTTGGGCCGACATGCGCCTCCCCATCGTGTACAGTGTCTCGTGGCCTCACAGGCTCAAGATGCCGTACAAACCGTTGGACCTCGCGGAGCTGGGCTCCCTGACGTTCAAGGCGCCGGACAGGGAGAAGTACCCCTGCATACAGCTGGCCTACGATGCCGGCAAGAAGGGAGGCACCATGACGGCGGTGCTGAACGCGGCCAACGAGGCTGCCAACGAAATGTTCAGGGAGGACGTGGGGCTTGGCTTCCTTGACATACCGAAGCTGATCGAGGGCGCAATGGAGGCTCACAAGGAGGACTTCAAGGATAAGGACGTCACCCTGGATGACATCTTGAATTGCGATGCCTGGGCAAGGGAGTACGTGCACGAGAACACTAAGAACGTGGTCAATGCCCCTTTGGTCATAACGTAAGGCTGGGAGAAATGTAATCTCATGACAACATAACGCTCTAGACCGACACTTTTGTACTTTTTGTCATGATGCAAATTATGTTCTCAAACAGCATGCAGAGCGCAGGCAAGAGATGGCAACTCAATCTTGCGACACAAGAAGGCCTTGTGTCATGATAGCTATGGTAGAGCGAGGCTGTGTGCCAGACAACATCACAGCAGATCAACTCAGTTGTGATGAAAGAAATGACCTCGATCGTCCTGCCAGTGATGGAAAGCTGGGTGTCGTGTGAAAGTTTGAACTGAGTAGTGGCATAAATGAGGGATATGGCCAAGAGGAGGTGGGTGGGCGCACGCTGCACGTTGAATAGCCATGTGCCATAAACCTTCGAGTCGAACATGGTGCGCTGAGATTATGGTACCTCTAGTCTCCACCACCCCCTGAGGAGATGGCCAGCAGGGAACATCATGTGGGAAGCTGGAGGCAATCGAGTGTGATTCGTGGACCGTCAGAAAGAGGCCAGAGCCTATTAGAGGCCCCATGCAGAGCCCAGCCTCGTGACCTTTGGTTGGGTTACATATTATCTGCATTTGAACTTTTGCGGTGTATGTCAGACCCGACGGGATCTCAAATCATGTTGGTGGCTTTTGTTACAGTTTCATTCGACATATATTTTAGTTCTAGCTCGTGTATTGTACGGCCCCATCCAAGGAACATCAGAATCCGTACCCCCCATCCCCGTAAAAGTATCCGCCTCCTCCGTCGTCCATCATCCCGGGAGGCCCCATCATCATCCCCGGCTCCATTCCCATCTCCATCCCCGCGCCGTAGTCCATGCCGCCCATTTCCATCTCCATTCCCATTCCGGCGCCCATCCCGTAGTCCACGTCCATCCCGTCCATGCCGTAGCCGTAGCCCAACGAGGGTCCCCGGACGGGGGGCGACATCTCGTACCTCCTGTTCAGCGGGCCGCTCGTGCCCCTGCTGAGCCCCTGCCTCTCCTGCTCCCTCGACGCCGACGCGCCCCCGTTGTTATTGCCGTTCATCCTGTCGAAGGGATTGAACTCCCTCCTCCTCTCGTTGTCCATCCTGCTGAAGCTCGACATGAACGAGTTGTTCGCGGATTTGAAGTGATGGCCGTCGCTCCGGGTGTTGACGCTCCGCTCGTTGCCCTGCGAGGAAACGTTGTCGTTGCTGGGACGCGTCGGGGGCGGCGGCGGAGGGTTGAACGGGTCGGAGTTGTAGTTGCGTTCCTGGAAGTACGTCCGGCCGTCGTCGGCCTGCGGGCCTCCAGCCGGCGTTGCCCTCGCCTCCACGACGGTGTCATCGGGTCCCTCCTGGGGACGCGGAGGATGAGGGGGGCGAGGAGGAGGCTGGAATTCCTCCATGGATCTCGGGGGCATCTCATCGGGAGCTCGGGGACCGTCCTCCATCATGCTCCGAGGAGGAGGAGGAGGGGGAGGGATTGGTCCGTCGTCCTCGTCGTCGAACGGCATGCCCGGCCCGCCGCCTCCTCCGAAGGAAGCCTCGCCCATGCTACCCATGCTCATGCCGCCCATGCCACCCATGCGGCCAAAGCCGCCGCCGCCTCCTCCGAACATCCTATCAACGAACTCCATCTGTCCGTCGACCTTCTCCTCCGTCTCCCTCAGGGCCTCGTCGATCCTATCGATCTTCGCCTCCAATCTGGCGATCTTGCGCTCGTAGAACATCTTGTCTTGCTCGGGACCGTCGGCGCCGCTCACGCCGCCGTCGACGGAGGAGCCGAACAGCTCGTCGCGAACGTCCCTGATGCGACGATCGAACTCGAACTCGCCGTCGAGGGAGGTGCCGAAGTTCCTGCCGCCCTCGGCACTCCTGCCGCTCCCGCTTCCGCCATTGGCGACGCGATCGACCACGCCGCGCTTAGCCTCGGCCATCTCCATCCGATCTGCCATGTCTGCCACCCGTTCGGATAGGGCGGCCACCTCTGAATTTTGGGAGGATTGGCTTTTCTGCATCTCGGAGAGGAGGTCGGTCATGGCGCGCAGCGACGACGAGACCGTGTCCTTGAAGTCGTCGTTTCCTCCGTCTCCGTTGACGTTGCCATTCACGGGAGCTCCGTCGTATCCTCCATTGTAACCGCCGTTGCCGTACCCTCCGCCGTTCCCGTTCCCCCCTCCTGCTCCTCCTCCGTAGTACGCCCCCTGCCTCGGCGCCGCGGCCCCCCGGCTGTTGGGGGCTATCCGCACCTGCCTCGCCGACCAGCTCCGTGGCCGTCGCATCTGCCTCCGCTCCCACAGGTCCTGCTGGGATACCTGGGAGATGTACGACGTGCCTCGCGGCTCCTGGTCGTAGTGAAAGCCACCGACGTTGTCGTTCGCGCTCTGGGAGAGGCGGAGCGGAGCGCAAGGGCCGGTGGTGGCGGTGGCGACGACGTTGTTGGGCGACGACGGCGGCTGCTGGGGCCCGGGGGGGGCGAAGCCTGCCGACGGCCGGGAAAGGAGCCCCAGCGGGGCCGCCAGGGCGAGGACCGCCCTCCTCTTCCTCCTGCTCGCGGCGAGCATCATGGCTTTCGATTTTTATGGGCGTGCCGAGCGAAGCGAGGCGAGGCGGAGGTTGCGGGGCGGGCGAGTGTCCGAGAGTACGTGTTCCCTTCGTGATTTTTGTGCGGCCGTCGTCGTCATGCGTGTGATGGAGGAATCCCTCGAGGTCGCGATACGATAAATATCGTCATCTAATTGTGTCGATGATTTGGCAAGCCCAATCTTACCATTTTCTATGAGTACTTTTTCCACGTTCAGACCCACTGCCAATTCCCTTGATGATGTCAGCGGTGTCCGCACTGATTCGCCAAATCGCTAACGAAATTCGCCGAATCCATCCCATTGTCGCCCAAAAATCCAATCGGCAATCGGAAACACGAAACTCCTCGCCCTCCCGCGCCGCGGACGGGTAGGCGCGGACCGATGCCCGACTCCCGGGGCCCGACGACGCCACCCACCGCGGGCCATGCCACGGGCGCCATCCATCCTCGCGGCTCGCGCCCCGCAACCTGTCAGACCGACGGGGGCTCTGACCCGAGCGACGACGGCGACGAGGCGTGTGGATGGGGGCAGCGGGCGGGGGATAGGATAGGCGCGCCGACCCAACTCGACCTACGCTCGCATGGCGTCGAGGGGTAGGATATGCGGACATCCGATGGTGATAGAAACGAATGTCTACCCGCGCAGTTTTCGTGTTCGAGACACCCCATGAGAAGATGAGCGCGGTATAGATCAATAGAGATCAATGATGATCAATGCAAGACCGGACTTGTATGGCTGCCATTTTTCGGATACAAAAGGTGACCCCGCGAGTTTGATCTTGTGGGAAACAGCGGCATGCGGTCAAGAGTGACACGGGATCTCTCTCTCTCTAGATGGCGGCGCGTTCTTTGCGTTGTGTATCCAAGAGGTACCATGCCATCATGCTGTGAGAAGCGTGTGGCCCAGATCATCTGAGTGTGCACCGACGTGTAGGTGATACGAAGTCCGCAATGTGGAGCTTGCAACCCTGCACCCTGCAGGCAGTCCTGCCATCTCCTGCCGTGCTCTCCCTAGAAAGCAGAGACACGAAGAGGACCAAAGAGAAAGCAGGCGCATGTGTTCAAAGTGATCACACACAATAATATCTTGCATGGGAGAAGTTTGCGAGGACGGCAGTGACAGGTGAAGTGTCATCTTTCCTTGGATTGTGAGTTCAATGTATGGCATCACGGCTCCAGCCCTACAATAGCGTTAGGCATTGGAGCAGAATTTCCTGCGTACAACCAAGATCAAAACTCGTCCCAGGCAGCTACAATATCTAATGGAGCTTGATCCGTTGAGGCAAACCTACTGTCGGGCCGTCAAAGGCTCACCCGCCCTGTATGTTTCCTTCTGGTAGAGGAATAGAGTAGAATCAAAACGTGCTTGAGCATAGAACCACGTACAAAGCACACGTCCGAAACGACGGACAACGTTTGAGACACCATTATGAATTATGAAGCAAGACCAGGTTTGAGGCAGGTGGCAGCGCCGGCTATGCTCAAGGTCAGGCACAAGCACCTTCAGACATCATGCAATCTCTGGCAGTGCAGAACATGAGCAGCAGAGGTATGCAAGTAAAGGATTTGCCCTGGCTTATCCAAGCCATCTCGACACGAGTAAGCAAGTCCCGCCCATATAGTCCTGTCCAGATGAACCGAGACTTAGACAGAACTTGTGGCGTACATCCAAGATCAAACACAGTCGAGGTGAAACAACGTAAAGGATTGCAATGCAATGAGGGCGTATATGTCTTGCACTATGTTTTGCCCCATATAACTCAATCAGGGCAGAGAGATGGAGTCGATGTCAAACCGGCATCGGCAATACTGCAATGGCCATAGATGCCACATTTCCGCTGCCCCTATCCAATATGATGGCCACGCAAAAGCAAAATAAGTCGCTGCAATTGGCATGTGCACACATCACTGCGATGATGTTCCTTCTCGCTGGAAATGCATTGTGCACAGCTGCAGCTAGCATCGCCAAAGCAATGCCCGAGGACATCATGATTCTTCCCAAGTATAGGCAGTTGAACCATGAGCAAATGGTGCTGGGAGCAAGGCTCGCCCAAAAGGACCTCATCAGTGGAATGTCTTCGACTTCAGGAGCAACACCCCCCAAAATTGTAGCCTCGTATCCCTCCCGGGAACACAGCCAGAGTGATCAGGTTGGCATCGTCGAGGAGGCTATGGAGATGGGTGTGCGAGGAATGATGATAGCCAACAATGCCGGGGCCGCTTTGGAAGAACACACCCTTGAGGTGTCGAGAAGAGGTATCCCAGTAGTCACGTACGACTCACCCCTGAAGGGTGGACGGGATGCAGGAGAGAATCTTTTTGTGTCTCCCGTGGATTTTGGGCAGACAGGAGTTTTGATGGCGAGAATGGCTTCCTTCATCCTGGGCGAGGAGGGCGGAGACTTTGTGATACTGTCCACGACGCCAGATGCTGAGAACCAGAATGGGTGGATTGACGCGATGAAGGGTGCTATTGAGCGGGGCGAAGAATTCTCGAAGCTCCGATTAGTAGGTGACGAGATATACTACCCACCAGTCGAAAACATTGCCGGCTATGAGGCTGTGACGAACACGTTTATACAGCTCAGGGAAAATGGAACATTGCCAGGTCTGAGTCTCATTGTTGCACCGACCACATCTGGAGCAGCAACTGCAGCTCGTGTCCTCCAAAAACATGATTATTGCGATACGATAAAGGTCACAGGCTTGGGCTCACCTGCGGCAATGCTTGAGGCCTCGCTGGCGGGTTGTGCCCCCGCATTCGCTCTGTGGGACAACCTTGACTTGGGTTACCTTGCCTATCGCGCTATGTATGCTCTGATGACAGGGCATGTTAAAGGAAATGAGGGTGAAATTATCGACGCTGGAAAGTTGGGTACTCGGACGATCGAGGTGGATTCAACTCGGGACAATGCATTCCGGATTCTCTTGGGTGACTTCATCATATTCAACGCAGAAAATGTTGAGAGGGCCTCGTACGTGGAGTGCATAACAGGCTTTTGCAGTGGCGCATCAGAGTTCCTGGCGGAAAGACTGATGAAGAAGTACAAGAAGAAGGTGAGTCATGTGCTATTATTTCCTATCTCTCTAGGATCCATGTCGCTCTCCTAATTTTTGTCAACACACTGGCTGCCGGTGGCTTCCGAAGGCTTTGGCGATAATTCCCAAGTTCACTGGCTTGCTCTCTTTCGTGTCATCTGCCTTCTTAGTGCAACATATCCTCCGATCAAAGAAGCAGCGCGGGTCCCCATACAGTCGCATCATCGTCGGACTGTCTTTAGCCGATATGATTTCTTCTTTCTTTGGTTTTTTCCTATCGACTTGGCCCATGCCATCAGACACTTGGTTGGCATTTGGTTCTTCGGGAACCATCCAGACCTGCAGCATGCAGGGTTTCTTCTCTCAGTTAGGATTGTGCGGAGCTACACTATATCAGGCCTCTCTTATTTCGTACTACTTCGTTACGGTAGTGAAGGGCTGGGGCAAAACAAAGATAAAAAAGTGGGAACCGGTGTTTCATGTATTACCATGGAGTGTATCGTTGAGCACCGCATCGGCAGGGTTCTCACTTCGTCTTTACAACCCACAGCTCCGTGGGTCGATGTGCTGGTAAGAGGTGATCAGTTGTACCTACTCATAAATATTTTTCGCGTCATTTGACAGCAGCGCTTCATCATTGCATATTTCTCTCTTACATAGGATCAAGGAATATCCATCTTATTGCGAGGAAAGCCTGAGCTGTGAAAGAGGAGAGAATGCTATGAAGTACCGGTGGGGATGTGAGTAAAAGTCACCAGATCTGCATATGAACTGTCAGTACTTCTTCCGAGTCTGATGTTTGCGTCTTTTATTCAATAGTCCTGTATGGCTTTGTGTTGGCCACTTTCGCTTGGCTTGCTTACGCCATGATCATGATGTGGTACAACATCCATTCAACAGAGAGAAGGACATTAAGGTACAGGTACAGGAGTACCATTTCTCGACCTCAATCCTGTACTCAATCTCAGGAAGTTGCGTCGCAGGCGCTTCTTTATTCATTTGCATACGCAGTACCATGGATCTGGGGACTCATACTGTCTTTTATTAATACAGCCCATGGTGTCTTCAAATCTGGCTCAATCGATGATACTATCACAGCACTCAATGTCGTTAATGCTGCAATTTTTCCTCTTCAAGGAGTGAGTATATGATGCAGAGACTGTTCAGTATAAACTTAATATTCCATTCCTGACAATGGTTCCATCTGCCTCAAATTTCTCAGTTCCTGAACGTCATGGTGTATGTCCGACCAAGATATATTGAAGCCAGGAAAAGCTCAGGCTCAAGTGCTATTCAGACTGTGTTGGAGGCCTTGTTTCCTCAGGCCGATACATGGAGGCCATTTGATTTGTCTGTGACACGTCAATCACTCGCGAGAACAAGGTCGTCACTCCTCCGGAAGTCACAAGTCAAGCCAGAATTTAAGGAAGCTGACCACAATGAATATGGTACTGAAAGCAAAAGAAATGGTACCGAGAAAGAGTGTTTGACTCCTGGTATACCCAGCCGAGATGGCGCAATGATTTAGTACAATTTCATATTTTACAAAGCATACAGCCTATCTCGTGCTACTGACACATCAGTCTCTAGACACACACGACCGTGTGGTCTCGATAGACCCGTCCATTGGTAGGTCCTCACGGACCGGACATCAGACACAAACACACAAACATCCATTCTTCTCGTGGTATCTACTTCTGTAGCTTCAGCGTGATTTTGGACCCGATGTCTTTCTCGGCGATTCCTTCAATATCGTGGCACGACTTCTTATCCACAAGCCGCCCCCCCAACTCTCTTTGGATCCATTTGCGAGCACCTTCTATTGCTACTAAATCGCGATACTTGTTGTTGAATTGAATGCAGAAGCGATGAGTGTGCTCAAGTTGCGGCTTGAGCGGTTTGATGTTCTTACTCTTGCACGGCCCCCTGGTAACTGTACCAATTTTACTGTAAAACCAGTACCCCTTTTGGTTCACCTTGAACTCGTGAAATCCTAAACTCATTAGGCAGATGTGTGGCAAAATGTGAGTGACGTAGTAGCTCGCATCAGGACGCACCTTTGTGACCTAGAAGATTTATGCATACGAGTCCCTTGTAGTCGCGAAGGTTCCGTCCTCTCAAATAAGTTGCTGGTGCAGTGCCGTCACCGGAGCTATCATCTGAAGGAGTCGCTGACGCAGCAATGCTAGCGGTGGAAGAGGAGGTCAAATAAAGCAATGCAACAACGATGAAGTGGGTCCTCATGCTGTAGGTGGAAAGAGTTTATTAGTAAGTGCGTCAATGGTGGCAGTTGCGCTAATGTCATTTTTATGACATCACGTGAGTCATGATGCGAATGCAATGTTTCAACGTGAGAGAGATTCCAAAATTATCTAAAAATGCTCGCCAAAACGGGTTCGCAGATCTTATTTGAATCCG
>JALLBE010001528.1:0-10159 GCA_036939795.1 Thalassiosira mediterranea | reverse complement strand
TACATGGGAGGATTGGAGATTCTGAAGAAGCAGTAGATGGGTATGGGTAGGACATGAGATGTGCGAAAACGAATGGGGCCTGTGGTTGATGAAGTGGCCTTAAAGGTGTCTTGTGAGGAGCACAGTAGAACGTGTGAAATGAACAAGAGAGTGGTGTGGGTCTTCTGTTTTATAAGAGGGTACCCCATACTCATGTTGGATTGGTGCAATGAGCCAATGCGATGCAACAACTTGCGATTTGTAACTGAACTAGTTGAGCATTTGCTTGATGCCTATTAACGAAATTTCATAAACAAGTGCTCTCCGCAAGGTCAGTTTGTGAGAAGTAGGATTGAGCAGGATGCCGTATTATGTTTGAGCATTTGTTTGGTGCCTATTAAAGAGTCAGGTCGTAAGACTTAGGATGCTAGATTAGGTCATCGGCCAAAGTGTGGCAGGGTATTCAGGACAAGATTGACATCCGATTAAGTACTAGAAGCCCACCTTGCTCTCACTGCTTTACCCCAGCTCGACATGTTGTACATTTTGTACAGCTGAGACCTATCCCGTGGTTTGCAACCCAGGTACGGACTCGCGATGAAGGAGTGACACTCATCCAAAAACTGGCCCGTGGCAATGACGTCGTCGGCTTGCATCTGAATTGCCTTCATGTATTCCACGATGCCGGGTATGTCGCCTGCGCCGCTTATGCTCTCCCCGAACGCCACCCGGAACAGGACCCGATTGAACAGCGGCGGTCCCATCGAAAACAGCGAGTTGCTCGAGGCCCACCCGCCCCTCCGCTCGACGGGCCCGCCGCGATTCGACCTCATGCGAATTTTCGACATCTCCCCGATGGCCTCCATGTAAAAACGGTTTCCCGGCGAGCTGCAGGCTATGCTCTGCGCAAAATTCGCCTTCAAGTATATCGGAAGGCACATCTTAATTGACGGCAGGAAGACCGTATTGAAGTCTTTCGGATTTTGGAGTGCATCCGCATCAACATAAAGCTGTGATGGGTAGACATTGTGAGGGGAAACAGGATTGATCACTCTAGGCAGTGATAGGATCAAATAATATGGCAGTCAATGCTCACCCCTCCGTAATACCACNTGCGTCCCTC
Source organism: Thalassiosira mediterranea (assembly GCA_036939795.1). Lineage (NCBI taxonomy): Eukaryota > Bacillariophyta > Thalassiosirophyceae > Thalassiosirales > Thalassiosiraceae > Thalassiosira > Thalassiosira mediterranea. Next base: position 9,057 of record JALLBE010001528.1, on the reverse strand, counting down.
CTCGATTGCGCCGTCTTTTTGGGTATCGGGAACGGGAGGAGGCAATGCATGGTCTACAGCAGGGTCTGCATCGAAGGACCGTTGCTCAATTGGATCTCCTCCGTCGGACAGGATCTGAATCCCCAAATGGACGGAGAGGCTGGCCAACGCGACGAGTGCCACCAACAGGAACCATTTCCATGTGGCATGAAAGAAAGGCCGCGCATCACCAACATATGCGCTTCCTCCGCCTCCTCGGCGACTGCCTATTGAGCGCATAACTTTTTTCGATGCACGACTACGAACATTTCTCCTTCCATTCACCCTCTCTGACATATTTGCATGTAGCTGTCGTCGGACCTGACAGTGGTCGGACCATAGGTACTTGCTTCGCGAAGACTGACTTGTTGCATCGGTGATGGCCGTACCTAACCCTCTTCCGACCGCGAGTTGGCATCAAGCATTCCGTGGAGTATGTACCTAGCGCCAGCGTACCCGCTCATCTGATACTACCTCTCTCTAGAGAGATCGCAAGAGCAGCGACCCGACCTCGACTTCCCGCGATAGCAAACTCTCTAGTCGCCGTCAGACTCCCCGGCGCCATCCCCAACAGAAAGCCCTTCGGTGCACTCCACACTTCTTGTGTGTTGTGTGCCGAGCTGTGCCGAGTGGTGCGTGATTTGGTGTGATGTCACGTTGTGCGGAATTCATATTCTTTTTGGCGCGTACTTAGACATCAAACAGCGGAAGATACACTAAAAGATATTATCCAATTCCTGCGTGCAAAAAAGCATTCCTGCATGCGAAAGCGTTCTGTGGTCCGCCGTCTGCCGTGCCTGCTGCGCTGCGGCCGCGGGCCGCGCCTCCATCCAGCTATCCGCCGCCGCCGCTCGCTCCCGGCCGTGCACGCGTTCGCAAATCGAAAATGCGGTGATGTCCGAAGTGGTTGAGAGTTGGTTGAGAGCAGTAGCCACTGTGCTGGGGTGGATGGGGGGGTATGTTGTATCGTAGCCAGGAAGCAGCAGCTGCATGCACCAAGCTGCAAACTCTCATTATTATTGTTCTACGGAGATCGTCGTCACCCCCATCACTACCCGTCACGATACTATCGAGCACCATGTTCTCCCTGCGAAGACTCGCCGCATCCTCCTCGGTCCGCGCCATGTCCACCTACGGGCGCACGCCGCCCCTCCGCAAGGGCGCCGGCGTCCAGGCCTGGCGTGACTCTCCCATCAAAGAGAAGGTCATCACCGCAGAGAAGTACTTCGCCGTTCTACTAGTGGGAACCGCTGCCATCATGCTCCCTGCTCCGTCAAATACCTTCGAGGGTGTCACGGAACTGGACACCTTCAACAACTTCGAGGAGCCCTTCGACAGCCATTGATGCATCATCTCAAGAGGCGACAATGCGATTAATGAATCAACCATGATGGGTCTCGCGATCGTTTTAAGGGCGCAAGGGAAACCGATTCCGTGTATTATTAGGCTCGATAGCAATATCCACTGTTTCTTATAGGTCATGAATTATGCTACTCCATACGATGGCATTTCCCTTTGACTTTTTCCGCTGATGTAATCGCATCACATCAAGTCAACACATCACACATGCGTTTTGGTATTGGAGGAACATCTGCACCAATGGTGTTGTCTGGAAAGATATCTCATTGAATCTAGTTGCTTCTAGTGGGACAAGGCAAATGTATGGAAGGTGTTTCCACTATGTGTCACTACCAACATCATGTGGAACTATAATGCTCACCTTTCTCCAAGAAAAGAAATTATTCATCGCCTCATCAAGGACCATATCATGTGTAGAATACTTTCGATGAACCGAATGACGAACTCTACGTTTTGCACCATAGCATCACTCGGTCCTGACCCTAGCTAACAACACTTGGCCTAGCTTACGCAAGCCTACCCTAAAGGAAAGGCATTAGTGTACCCAAGAATACAGTACACACAACTGTCAGCAGGAATGCTTTACTGCACAGTATTGTCTGCTCAAAGAGCCTCGCACGGGTCACACATTGTTCGGTATGACTTCTTCTCCTATGTGTCATGATTAATGAAGCTGCATCGAAGAGGATGCCCAGATCATTCACAGCAAGAAGTGTTGCTAACCATAGGTATGTCAGCTATCTTACCATCAATGCCCATCCATTCCCTCCGCCTATCTCCTTCCATCGTAGCGTCATTGCAGAGAAATATTCTGTGTTCAGTTTTTTGCATCTACAATATTTCATCTCTACCTCAGACATAACTTGCAACCCCTGTTACTGTGAGTACCCAACTATTACTTTTCCTTACTGACAGTTGAATAAGCCAATTGTGGTTCATTTGCCATGGTCATACAACAGAGTTGGTCTAGACGTCAGCGTCGTTCCGTAACGTCGTCGATTGCATGTCATCCCTTCCTCATGAATCCGGCCTTCCTTGATGCAAAACATCCCATGCATCCATGATGCGAAGCACCTCCAGATAAATCGGATTCCATACGATGACGGCTCTTTCAGTTCAAAGCTCGTTTATCTCCTACGACACTGTACAGCCCCACGAGGATGCTTTCGAGTACTCCCCCTTAAAATAGCTCGTGTACTCTCCAATACCATTCAGCGTGAGCACCTCGCTGGTATTTCCATCCAGCACCACCAGCGATGGTATGGTTCGAACGCCGTATTTCGCCGACAGGTTGTCCTTGACCCGCAATCTGTGCAGGTTTGGGAACGGCACCGAGAGCCACGGCATCGCCTTCCTGTAGTTGTCAAATTCTGACTGCACCGAATCGAGGGACACGAACACCAGCTCGATGGCTTTTACATCTTCTCCTTCCGATGTATCATCCTTGCTGCTGTTTGCGAGATATTCTCTATGAGCCTCGTAGGCTTCCGCGAGGAAGGGGGTGAAGCGTCGGCAGGGGGGGCACCAATGTGCGGAGAAGTAGAGCCTGCGACGACAATGACAGTCAGTATAAATAGGAGCGAGACTCAATGGACCACGCAACGCTGATTCACCGAGAATGGCCACCGCGATCGTTCCAGTACGTGAGGATTCAACAACGCCGACGTAGACGTACGTATACAATATCAATCTGGTCGCCGTCCTGATCGAACACTGGAAGCGTCTCACGCTCGCAAGCGCCTCTTACATGACGAGTCCCTTCCCCTCCAACGCTTCGGCTGTCGGGACATCTGAGTCGTCCCTGGTGACCAGCGCCGGCCCCACCAAGTCTTCGAAGTTCATGGTATAGTGATTGGTTGTCCGTCCGCCCGTGGACATCGCTCGGTCAGTGGATTGCTCGCTTTTCGTTCTGCCGTGAACTCCCACCCTACCTCTCTCTGCCATGACCTTGTAGAGCTCAACTCTCATCGAACTCTCACGGCCAACGGCTCACGCTCACGTCTCACGTCGCATCAGACTGCATGAATCAGAGGGGACAAATCTTGCTGCCCCCTCGTACTAATTCCCGCGTTCTTGATCTTTGCCATCAGATAGATTGGATACACAATATATAATACATCTCACATGACACATCACACACAACATCACACATCACACATCGATCACACGCCGCCCCGCCGTGAACGGGGGACACTCTGACCAGGGGTACATACCATACCTACACCTACACTCTCCACTCTCTCGCTCCGAGCAAGGAACCGTTCCGCGCGCGAGGTCGATCGGAGGTCGGCCGCGATATGCGATCCGGGCTATTGTACCATGAAAGCGCTCGCCGCCCTCACCCTGGCACTGTGCGCTACGTCGTCGGCGGCCCTGGCGTTCTCGCCCTCGCCCCCCGCCGCCCGTCGGCGGCGGCGGCGGCGGCGCGCCGCCGTCGCTTCGCTCGGCGCCGCGGCGTCGTCGTCGATCGACCCTCCTCCTCCTCCTCCCGATCCCTCCTCTCCGCCCGCCGTCGTCGTCTCGATGCCCCTGGCGTACGACGAGATGGTCCGGCAGGCCTCGAGGTGCGTCTCGGACGCGCGGGCCGCGGGACTGTCGAGGCAGATCGTCCGCGTCCTCCTGCCGAGGAGCGTCGAGTATCAAACTAAGGTGGGCGAGATGATCGAGGAGGCGGTCGCCGACCCGTCTTCCGATCGGGCGAGGATCGACGACGATGGTAGGGTCCGGCTGGTCCCGCCCGACGAGAGCTGGCAGGGCGGGATACTGCAGCTGTACCGCGCGGCGCTGCCGATCGCCGAGGAGCTGCTGCGGCGGACGTTCCCTGCGTTCGTCAGCGCCGGCGTGCCGCCCAGGGTGGTGGAGGACAGGAGCGTCGACGAGAGCGGCGTGGACGGGGTGGGGATGTGTTACACTACCGGAAGCGGCGGCGTCGTCGGAGGCGGCGACGGCGCGGACTCCGGAGGAGGCTCCTTGCCGACGCTGTCGGGGGGCGACGGCTGCGTCTTCGTCCAGCCCAACCAGGAGGCCGTCGAAAGCGTCGGCGCCCTCTCCGAGAAGTCTCCTCCGTCGTCCCTGATCGTGCTGCTCAACCCCCAGTGGCGAGACGTCGACGACGCGCTCGACTCGGCGTCGAAGTCCGACGGCGTCCTCGGCGCCATCGCCTCCCTCCTCGGGGGGAAGGGATCGGCGCTGCGACGTCTGGAGGGGTTGGGGTACGTTCCCACCTACGCCCTCGAGGGGTACGTGTGCAAGGGGACGAACGTCCGTCTGCTGAAGCGGTTCGATTCCGACTGGTCGGTCTTCGCGGAGAGGGACAAGGAGAGGGGGGAGTACGCGAGCGAGTATATAGAGCTGGACTCCGCGGCGGAGCGGCCGAGCTATCGGGACGTGGAGGCGATGCTGGACGAGAGGGGCATCGGCAGCAAGTACGCCAGGGACCTCGGCATGGCCCCCAAGCTGTAGGCTAATCATTGCTCGTAGTACGTGGAAACTGAAATTTTCCCGCAGCAACCTGTCGCCAATGGATTCACCAATTGGGAATAGGTTATCATTTGTCGGCAAACGCAGCACCGATCCAAAAGCTATCATGCAATTGAGGTCTGAGATGATGATAGTCTTAAGAGAAAAGAAGAAGGGCAGCTGCCAAAACTCAAGCTGATCGTTTGTATGGCACTCAGGAACTACTGCGATGCATTCAGGTTATTTTCAAGATGTTGTCAGATATGGATAAATTATTGTGATAGGATTTTGGGTTGGGGTGTAAGGAGCACTATGGTAAGCGTGTGTCAGCAGCCAAGGCAGAACAAAACTGTCAGGGGTTGGGAGTATAGAGTACAGGCCGGATATGTACTTGTCAAGATGGTGCTTTGGGTTGATCGAGCAATTCCTGCTGCTCCTGGAGCTATCAGTACCGGTGATATGAAACTTAATAGATAATCATAAAAAATCTGCGCAGCTCGGTCAGATTTCTTGGGGGTGCTGTGCTACATTTGCGCAGCGGAAATATAACTGCACTAAACTACTACAACAGCGCAGCGCAACACGGCCTAGTAAGATACTATAGCGTAGCACATTCTATATTGTACTGATCCAAACTTATCCTGATCCTTCTGGACCCCTATTTTTCATTCTCTGCTGTTTCATGATGTTCCAGTGTGTCAGTGCCTCCCATGTTATTGATAGAGCTGATACACAACAGTCAAGGAATTCAACATTCGATAGGATTGGTCAATAACTCAGTTTGGGAGGGCCAGGGCCAGGCAGCTGACTGCACCGGTACCAAATCACGCCTAAGGTAAAAAATCTCGGCATGATCTGCAGTTATTCCGGATTAAGCAAAATATATTCACAGCAGACTCGGGAGTAATGAGAATTGCTTTTCACACGGTGAGAAATTTTAAAACTCGTTACCTAGTCCTGCATTACTTGAGCCCGAGCACATACGAGGCATGAAAAGCAAGCGTTGTGATGGATAGCCGCCTTTTCACACGAAGCAAGTGCTCGGAAACCAGTGCCAACTCAAACAAGGTCTCTCTGATGAGTGAACAAACTTCATGTTTCATTTGATCCATCTTAATTTTGCCATAAAGGCAAATGAGAATGTCCATTGAACGCTAAATTTACCTTTGGGCAACTGTGCGTGTCAATCTGGCCCAAACTAATCACTCATCGTCTTTGTAAATGCATCTTCAGTCATCGAATCATTTATCGATCTCGATAACAATGGATCAGATCAGTACCCCAATGGCATTGTCATTGTGCTTGCAAATACTCGCCAATTATGTACAATGATTCGATTCTCTATTCACGCGGCAAACGAAAGATGGAAAAAATCACCTCTGATAGTTAAGACCCTGGCCGGGTTGGCACTTGATGAGTCCATGAAAATAGAACTCGGGGGTTTCAAATTTTATTTCACAACAAGGCAGAAATCTAAAAAGTAGAAAAAGAAGCATTTGCCCAACAAGGGTAAAATTAGATAATTGAGATACAGGGCATATGAAAAAACTTCCAAGACTAGCTCCAGCCACACAATTTACACCATCATGCTACATCATTAAATCATGTGCTCCCCCTGGCAATGTAATGTTTATTGCAAAGGACTACAAGTGTAAAACACATTGATTTAGTGACTTACCACAATGTAAATTGCAACACGATGGAAAAGAAGTGGGATGCTGTGAGCCTGGCTTTATCTTATATTTACAAATTGTGTGTAAAGGCTGTGCGCACACACCTACTTGTTCAGCAAAGGTGTCGGAGGAAGACAAACATCACCAGACATGAAACATAGATGTTCGAAGGTTTTCACAACACTCAAAATCAAAATGTGTTTTCGATGTGTGAGTCATATCTATTCTTTTTTATCTATGGACATGTTCGTATCACTCTGGTTGGGAGTTAGCTTTGTCACCACCCCCCTCCTGGGGAACCAGCTCATCACCAAGGCATGCAGGGATAAAAACACTCAGCATTGCAGTTGACAATGAGGACAAGGATGGCCTTTTCGGTGGTGTCAGATGCAACATGGCGAGGACATGGCCAATGACATGGCATGTCTGCATGTTATGATGTTGTATGAAGGATTGTGTAGCAGTGAAGGATGCCCTAGGATAAGGTCAGCACTTTCAACCTCAACCCCCTCATAGTCATAGGCTTGCCATGGTGGCTCAAGGGAAGAACTGGAAATTATTGGCAAGTTGCTAGGGCAATCACTCTGATGTGCCCCCTCTCTATGCAAGTGCCAGCAGGAAAAATTAAGAGCTGATGACATTAGGAAGTAGCTTCTTGGACTGGAGTTGGTGATTGGTGAGACTTCTCAGTTTTGATTATTGTCCTCCAATACCAATAATAGATGTAGTTGAACATTGGGAGTGAGGTGAATCTGATAGATAGAGTCAATGGCGTGAAAGTTGTCAAATTGCACTCAGTGCCTTAACAATACCATTAAATGAGTCGATGTCATGAAACATGAAAAGTCATTGTGTGGAACTACAGATACATAATATACCTTTTGCTCTATAATCTAGTACCTCTGCCCCCACCCTTTCCTCATACTATACTGATGATTTCACTGTGCTCTACATATACAACCCACAAACACAATGGGGCCAAGGACAGATGTATAATGATGGTTTTGATTGTGAAGAGTATGATAATGATCTGAAGCAAACAATGGTCTCATCTGGTTCATATTTTTACGGACGGCATATAAAGAAGGGGATGGAGTGCCATAGGTAGGTGTGTAATAATGGTAGTCCGTAATGGCAAGCAGTGCTCACTCCATTTCTGCAGGAACAGGAGACTCCATGTCATCCATGTAGATTTCGCAATGGGTGATGTAGGAAGGTTGGGAACTGTTGGGAAACAGGTACATTGGACTAATAGGACCCTGGCACCATTCGCCATTAGGAAAAACGGTGTTTCACGCATAGTCCCACGCCACGCCAATGCCACGCGTCACTGGACACAATCCAGTATCCCCTCGGCCGTAGCCGTAGTCTCTATCATAGGTAGGTAGCTAAATGTGCAAAACATAGCGCGCTTACAGACGTGTCTGTCCTTACGTGAGACGTGGGACCCTGACCCTCCATAGCCGTAGTCTCTATCATAGGTAGGTAGCTAAATGTGCAATTCATAGCGTGCTTACAGACGTGTCTGTCCTTACGTGAGACGTGGGACCCTGACCCTGGAAGGGGAGCTTCCCCAGATTTGCCTCACTCCTACAGGTCTGCAAAATCCCCCCCGCCTCTAGTGGTCGCACGTTACCGTTCAACTTAGTGCTTATTCATGACTAAGACCATACATATGAATTCCAATCATTCATTCTACTACAGGCTTAGTCACCGGCTTAGTCGGCCACATCATTTACTTGATAAGCATATGAATATTTGACAATTATTGTAACATATTTTGCGAAGCTTAAAAATTTGGCCGTCGGCCTCGTTTGGCCGGGCGATCTCGGGCGATAAAAAATGAGTTCATTTCCATTTCCACCGAAAACGACAATGGTCACCATCACTACTGCAATGGGGGCACCATAGAGGCCCCTTCTGGCGGTCCCCTCAAGCTCTACTGAGGACAGCAGGCTTCTATTACTATTGCTAGTCTAGAGGATGCTGCACAGTCTGGGGGGCACCTCAGGGGCCCCATCATAGCAATAGGTACCATCCAATGGAAATCGTCATTTTCGGATTAATCAGTGGCTTAGTCCTGACTGCTCAGGACTGAGCTGAACAGGTGACCACTTCTGTTGAGAGGAATGCCGATGGCCGAAGGACCTGTCACCCGTGGCTCCCAATTGAGGTGGATTTGCCTCCGGAGGCAAATCAAATTTTCGCTTTGATCTTTGATCTTTGATCATGGATAACCCGTGAAGAACCACTCCCCATGGACAACAGTAGGTATGGTACCGTATCTCCATACCTACCTAGCTACATATGTATCATTATCATACAGAACTAACCTATCAACGAGGCAGGGATGTCATTTGATATTCTCAAATTCTGAGAATTTTAAACATAAACTATATTGATTCCTAAGTGGGGTTTTGGTGCGAACTAAGTACCACACAGACTTTTTAGTACCGCTCGTCTCTCTAATTACGATAGAAATACATGTTTTGTCCAAATATCGATGACGATTGTCACTCTCCGAATGCTCTCAAAGTTGCCCCGCCCC
>JALLBE010001527.1:0-10134 GCA_036939795.1 Thalassiosira mediterranea | reverse complement strand
CCAAATACTTTCTATGGTATTGTAGTGAGTAATGATCGAGCCGGCACCACACATATCGCGAATAGTTCTAGTACTGCTCGAAAGACTCGTATCAGCCACCAGCTTGTAGAACCCTGCGTGCAATATTGGCCCCTCGTCTGATTCACGTTGTTCGTTAGTTAGACATGGAGATGATTTATCCTTTCTATTGTATGTACTGAGCATACATTTGACGAAGGATGGCTGGAACCAAGAACATCACTGGAACAACGCGGATCAACACGCTGAAGCATCGTTGGAAACAAAGGATCGACGCGGATGACGCTGGAACGCTGGATCGACGCTGGATCCCTTGCTGAACCGTGGCGACTGACTGGTGACTGGTGACTGGAAGCATGGGAAAGCAAGGGGGACAAATTTTGAAATCGAAAGTGGTGCCACGCGCGCGTGGAACGAGGGGTCACGTCCCCCCCCCCGAAAATGGACCCACGAGCTGAAGGCTCGTGGCCCGGCGCCTACCAAGAACTATTAACTGTCGGGTATCTAAAGATACCCATAAAGCACCCACAGTTAATGTTATTCACGCTGCGAAACGGGTACATAAATAGTACATATGAGATCCTTCACTGATTTTGATCGATTCCCTCATACACCCGACAATCGTACGATACCCGATACTCGAAGCAAACACGCCAAATACAAACCGCTCCCGGCTCCGCTACCGGCTGCTACCGGCTACCGCTACGCAGCTCCCCGCTCCCACTACGCAGCTCCCCGCTCCCTCGATCGCCTCAGCTCGCCTCGCGGCTGGCGGCCACAGCCCTCGCTCACGCACCGGCGTAAGCACAAGCAGGAAGGGTGGTCGACATCCGCTGGTCCCACACGCCCCGTCGTCGTCCCGAGGCAATCACAAAACGGAACGCTCGTCACGTCGAGTGGACGCAACAAGGAAGGGCAGCCGATGGACGTCGTCGTCCCTCGTCACTCGATCGAGGGTTTCGTGTGAACCTCGCGCGCGTGGACGAAAATATCTCACTGGATATGTGGCCATAGTCGCCACAATTGCAAACATAATTGCCACACTCGTCGCGAGAATATAATCGTCACGATGGCGTCATTGAACGTCAGGATCAAGGAGGAACCGATCGTCGAGATCAAGGACGAAGATGACGACGCCCCTCCTCCCGCCACCAGGACGACTGCCGAAATAGACGAGGAGGATCTGAATCCACTCTCCACCAAACACGCCTTGAAATCGAAATACCCCCCCGGATGCCCCGTATGGTACGACTTGACCAAGGCGTCCGGTACTCGACTAGAGGCCTCCCGGGGCGTCGTGCATTCGGTTCACATGAATATCGAGACAGCTGCGCGCGTCTACAAGATCACCAAAGACGTCGATGATCAGGAGGAATACTTTATGCCGGAAATGCTTGCATTCGCGAGCGATTGTCCCGTCAGTGTGAGGGGCATTGACGAGAGCGATCCCGCGAGGGAACTGGACGCCACGATATTATGTCCGCGACCGGGGAGGGAAGGCAGGAAGCCATCATACTCGGTGCGCTTCGTACTGGACGGAAAACGCGTGAGGGTAGAGCTTGGTGTTGGATCGGACCAGATATCCTACAGGGAGGTGGAAGGAGAGAGGGGTGGGGGATGTGACATTTGCCAAGGGAAGGGCTCAAACGCGACGTGCGAGGAGGAGACGGGCATAAATGCACAACAGAGCGACAATGATACAACAACTACCAATCGAAATGCTTACCCCGGTACTGACATTCAACTGCGTAACACTCACGGCAGCAATGGGGCACCACTGCCGAGGACCATATCAAATGGGCAGGATGGTGGAATGCCCGGAACCAATGGCAAATCCTTAACCGTGAAAACGATTGGAATGGATCAATCGATGTCCGTGACAGAATTATCGAATGAGTCGAAACCACTCCCCACTGTAACACCAAAGGAGTCACATGAGAATATTTTCTCCCTCAAACAACCACCCAAAGTAAACACAGCGGCACCCCAAAATGGTTACCCAGCTGGTGCGTCACGGCCAAGTGGGACAATGCAGGGCGCACCGCATTCTGTGTACATTCCACAGCCACTGTCAACGCCCAGGGGACACAAGCCAAGCGATAAGGGCACGGGCTCCCCAGCTGATGTGTACTGTAAGCTCACAGTCCCATCGTGGGTGACAGATTCGACCGGAAAGGATATTGCTTGTGAGTATTCAATCCAATTTATTGACGAAACTGAAGGATAGCTCCCTCACGTCTTCACTTTCTCACGCAATTCACCATTCCAGCGCACATCACAGGGGATATGCAAGAGATCGGACGAGTGACGGGGTGCTCGGTTACTGTTTCTAGCTCCGCGCCGGTATGTATCACAATCACGCCAATGCAGCAAGGAAGTAAGTGTGACTTGTCCAAGGCTAGAGAGATGGTCGAACGTTCCTTAATTGGGGTTTTGGAGTGCCCTGGGTCAAGAAACAAACTTCTTTATTCATTGGAGAAAGATCTTGAGGCGCCAAATGCACCAAAATCAGGATCTTGTATAGTGCAGCGACGCAACTACAAAACAAACAAAGTAGAGTGGCTGAAACTTCTGTCCATCAACTCGATGGAAAAGTCAGGTCTGATTTCATTGAAAGAGGATGTGCAGAACATCCGCCATCCTCTATACTCAATAGAAATCTTTGCCCAGGAGCTGAATAACTTGGCCCTACCTGTCGAAATTTGCAAACCATTTGCATTGATTTGTGGAGATAGTAGAGAAAGTGTTGGCAAGGCAACTGGGAGAGCCATGACTGCCATAGCAAAACACAAGCATGGGTCCGATTCAATCGATGCATTTACGTCAGGAGCGTTGGTGGCCCCTAGAAAAAGGAGTCTTGAATCAGATGATGGAACGTCTTTGTCAGATGATTATGGTACGACCGAGCGCCCTGCAAAACAAATGAAGGCTGGCGTCAGTGGCGCCTCATGTATTTTGGCCATACCAGAGTGGGTTGTGCAGAATGCTTCACATCACGATCTATTTGGTATGTCGCCGTGTGGTTTGTGTATTGTTGCATTGATGTTTACATAAACTCTCACCACTGTTCCTGCCCCATCCTAACCTGGACCCCCAGTCCACCTTCTTGGTGAATGGAGCAATGGGAAACTCGGTCGCAACGTGAACTACATTTCAAAGCAGACAAATTGCAAAATATCTGTGAATGAGGATGCTCGACCGATGACCCTAATGATATCAGCTAATGATCCAAGTTCATATCACGATGTGCGGAGAGCAAAACAAATGATCGAAAAATCTCTCATTGAGTTTATTGGAGATACCAGTTCTGCGAGAAGATTGATTTATGAATTGGCTAAAACTGCGACAGGGAGTTACCGCTTCTTTCAAATAGGGGGGGCAATACGGCAAGATTGTCACATTTCGGGTCGTTTGGTTTGGATAAGAGTTTTGGAGCTACCGTCTGCTGAGCGGGATGGTGTATGGACACCTCACGGGAGATTCCTTCTTGGTGAGAAGGCTGACGCGCTTGTAGGGAGCACAGCTTGCTCAGTTGAGGCGTATTGTGCATACGGAGATATACCAACACTAAGTGGTCCGTACGTATCCATCATTGGAAGCAACCCAAGTGAAGTAAACCTGGTTGCAGGCAGGACCAGAAGAGAAATTGAAAGCCACATGACACGGTGCACATATTGCAGGTTCACCCATTAAGAGGGATGGAGACTGGCCGCTTTTCATAAAATGTTATTGAGTACTGATCCACACAAATCATGCGCTTATTGCATGACGGAACATCTTTTCAATGATTATTAGATAGATAATTATGACAAGTAAACTCATTATTTGTGGGATATCTGTATCGTACAGATAAAAGGGCTACATACTGTCGTATTGTGCCAGATGATATGTTTTCAACAGGTACATTACATACATGTCCATAAACAAAATGCAGTCAGCAACAAAGCCGACAAGCTCGCTTTCCAAATGGGATAGATGACTGTTTCTGGACACATTTTGAACGCCGAAGAGAACAACAGGATCTAGAGCTATGATAGCATTGGCCAGATGGAGTGACCCAGTATGCGACCCCATGAAGAGGCTCTTCAATTTTAGCAGTCGAATTTCTGACCGAGCTGCCACCCACACTGCCACTCCAGTAGTCAGGAGAGACGCTTCTTTTCATCTCAGTGGTCACACCACTTTCACTTTTGCTCGTCGGAGGGTATGATTTGCAAGAGTAGTTGCCTTCTTCGGATGCAATGCAAGGGCGGCACACCCTGCATGGGCTCATTCCCATGACGCTCGCGCGCTGAACTGCGATACTGGTGACGCCGCGAGCGCTCCTCAATCCATCGCAACCGTCGCGCGAGTGGTAGCACTGTCCCTTCAGGCTTGATGCGACGTAGACGTACGATCGAGCGACCGCCGAAGAGGACGATGACGCCTTCGGCACTGCCCAGTCATCGATTTCATCGTCGTCGTATTCGATCAGGTGGGCGCCCCTTCGAGGAGCCGCGTCCGGCGATGGAGTTGGCGTCGGCGACGATGGCCTGCACGACATGCACGGTCTCATGTTCCGCATCGCCGCCCCCTCTTGGGATATCGCCTTGACCCCATGGGCACCCCTCCTCGCCATGCGCAGTCCATGGCACCGAGACGTGGCGTGATAACAATCGCCTCTCATGCTGCCAGAGACGTAAACGAGTTGCGGCCCTTGACCGACTCGGCTGGAAAGATCGGTACCCAACGATGCCGTTTTCGAAAGGAGCGTTTCAAGTTGTTGTTGTTCGGTCGACAGCCTCCGAGAGACCTGCTTATCGCCCGCCTCGCCTTGGGCTTGGGATAACACGCGAACGTGCTTCTGCGGTTGGTACGTTTCGTTTCTTTCTAGCACGGTCACGTTTGCCTTGCCTATGACAGCATCAATCCTTCTCGTGGCGATCTCTATGTTTTCCTTTAATTCTGCATAACGAGACATAGCCCCTGCCGTTCTCAAAGTTGGGTCTGCCTGACCGACGGAAGACCTCTGATCGGTGGCTTCGTCGGGAGGTATGACGCTTCGCTGTGTGTCGACGTATCCGTCGAAGGAACTGGGAGCAATCTCGTTGAAACGTCGCCTCGCGTCTCCTGTCTCCGGCCGTCTCTGCGTTGCACCAGCGTCAGGAGACACCGCTTTCGCTTTCATCGCGATGACGCCCGAGACGTGATCGCGTCGCGTTTGCACTCGATCTCGCGACATCCGGCGGTGAAGGCTGCGCACCGTCTCGTCGACGCCGTCGGGGTATCTGGCCCCGGCCCCATACGCTCCGAGCCCGTGCCCCGTCGCCGCTAGTCCTATCATGTGATGGTAGATGCGTGCACTTCGCTCGGAAAATGAATGCGACAAGCTCGCGCTCCAGCATCCTCGATCTGCTCGATTCTTGGCGATGGCTCGATCTAGCTACCTATCGCTCGCAGTGTCCAGAGGGTCCGTAGGCGCGGCGGGCGATGCGGATGCGATGTGAGATGTGAGCGATGAAGCCGTTGCCCTTGATTGCTTGGTTGGAAAATGGAATCTGAAGTGAGAGAGAAATACAACGGGGTACAAAAAATATAAAAATTAATATAATAAAACTCTATGACGTTTTACTTTACAAATGAAGAATTCAAGCCCCATTCAAAATCCTTTCCATCACCCGCTCGGCCAACCGGCGGGCAACCGGGCAACGATGAAAGAAGAAAGAAAGCAGGCCATGTCGTCCAGACGTCGTAGTCGCGCCCCGTCGTCGTCTGCGGCGTCGCCGACTTCCATCATCTCCCGCGCCGTCTCCGTCGCCAGGTTCGCCCTCCGGCTCCTCGGGAAGGCTTCCGCCTCCGCCGTCGCCCTCCTCGCGTTGGAGCTGCTGTACGTCGCCCTGGCCACGCCGCGGCTGCCCCCCCCGCACCGCTCGGGAGAAAACTTTCCGAGGGGCGGGCGGGCGGTGGCGGTCCGGAGGACGACGACGGGCGACTCCGACGACGGATACCAGGAAGAAGACGATGGCGGCGAGGAGGGCGACGTCGGCGACGACGATGATCGCGACGACGTCCCGCCGTCGTCGTCGGGGGGGAACGAGTTTCGACTGGCCCTCGTGGGAGATTCGCCCGTGGAGGGGATCGGGTGCGATCGACACGCGGACGCGCTGGGCGGGCGGACGGCGCGCGCCTTCGCGCGGACCGTCCGTCGCAGCAGCCGCGACGACGACGATGGCTGCGGCGACGATGATGCGACAGCATCGGGCTACGATCGAGTGCGATACTGGTCCTACGGCAAATCGGGACTCACGGCGCGAGGGGTCGAGGGGCGGATGATCCCCCTCCTACGTCGGGTGGCGGAGGACCATCGCCGCCGCGCCGGAAAGACGGACCCGTCGTCGTCGTCGTCGTCGTCGTCGGGCGATCGCCGCGAACGGCAGCGGCGGGCGATCGACGCGATCGTGCTGCTGTGCGGCGTGAACGACGTCCTTGACCCTCGCAGCACACCCTCCTCCTTTCGACGCGACGTCCGATCGCTCCTGATATCCGTGCGACGCACCCCCGGCCTCGAGGACACCCCCCTCCTCGTGCTTGGGTTGCCTGACTTCGCCCGCCTGCCATTCCTGCCTCGGTGGCCGCTGGGGTTCCTCCTCGGGATGCGCGGACGGAGGATGCAGGCCGAGCTGGAGGCGGCGGTGGACGAGGCGAGGCGGGAGGACGCGGGAAGGAGTGGGAAGGCCGGGACGGTCGTGGTGAGGATACCGGAGGTACAGGACGTTCTGGGCACGATCGGCTACCACCGTCACGATGGCACCAATGGTACCATGGATTCAAACGGGAATATTGAGGCCATGGGAACTCCACTCGAGATGAAGATGTGCCACCCGCTGCTCAGATACCTGCGAAAGCGGGGCGATAGAGGATCTCCGCTCGATCAGGAGGACCTGGCTTCGCTCGGCATCGAAGATTTCCTGTGCGACGACGGCTTCCACCCGGGAGGGTACGGGACCGAGTACGTCGGGGGGTTGCTCGCGGAGGCGTACGGAAAGCTCGTGCAACGGTGAAACTGTAGTGTGTCAGTTTTCCTCAAGACATGAACACTCCCTTTGTTGATGCAAATGACTTCACACACATACCTACGGCCTACATTGTCGTGCATGGCACGATTCCAACTTCTTGTGCCAAATTCCAGTCGATTTAGCATCGTACGGCACTGTGCATGTATGGCTGCCTTGTGATCGACAACCGGCGGCTCTAGTAAGTCAGCCCCTCGATAATGAGTTACACTGAAGTTATGAATGACATTTCCTTACCAGCTCCAATTTCCTTCAACGATGGTGCTGAGCAAGAAAAATGATGCCCACTTATATCGGGATAGCCAAAATGCCGCTTTCAGCACGACAGCATAAGAGTTTGTAGCTGAGCAACTTTTCAATAACACTGCGGTGAACTCGGATTTGGTCTCGCTTATAAAGTTCGCTGAACTTCCCCATACTGAGTTCTCTAGAGAGCCAATCGGTTGGGCTGTGTATGACAAGATCTTCTCTCAGCGGAACACTGACAAATTTGTCGATCGACAGGTTGCCCCATTTCATGACGAGGTTCAAGGTCAAAGCAACTATCTCCCTTCATTGAAGAATGCCATTGAGCTCTTGGACCTGAGATCGCATGGGGGATGCGCACTTTCTATATTCTTCTTCTCTGATGGAAGAAGCACTGATCATATGAAACTTGGAATGACTGCTGGTGAATCATATCAGAGGATGAAAGATATGATAACATCCATCGCATCTCGCTTTTCTGATACACTGACTGTAAGCATGGTAGGGCTTGGAAATGTCCATGATGCGTTCACTCCATTAAAAGACATGGCCGACGCCGCAACCGCCGCAGGGGCCAAAGGTACCTTTGAAAGATGTGACAAGACGGCACATGCAATATCATCGGCAATATCGTCGATGGTTACTAGCACCACTGAAACAAGGAGGCTGTCACGAGCTACAGCGTCTTTCATCTTATATTTCGTGTCAAGTTTCAATCATGCTCGATGTTCTGTATCAAATGCACATCTTCGTAGGCTTACTCTGCAAGAAGCCGTCGAAGTGGTTACACCGAGAGACACGGCTTAACCAGTGAAAAGCACTCCTTTCCAAAGTGTAAATGGACTTATTTCAAGATTATAGATCACTTTCACTTTGTTTATGACCCCCAAAAAGAAGTCTCCTTTCTGCTTCAACGTTACCTCTTGCAGCAGTTCACTCCGGTCCTCGCGTGGCTTCCCGCAGGCAGCATTCACCACCTCCATACATTGCCATTAACTCCAACTACTTCGGAAAGGGGGTGGAGCACGTAGCATACAGGTGTCACTTTTCTGACGAAGCACATATCAAGGGCTTCGTATTCGAAGATATGGTGGCAAAGGAAACAGTATGTGACTGCTCGTGGTTGACTCTGTCTAGCGACTTATTTCTCGTCCACAGAAGCATGAGCAACGCATCGGCTAGAGGATTGACTTTCATCAGAGTTTTGCGGAGACGCATGACTTGGCTAACTATCTTGCGAATGAGTTCAATAAGCACCTCGAAGCCATCCCCAACTTCAGCCTACTATGCACGCCTCAATTGAAATTCCTGGGCTGCTCTGTCTTGCTATTGGAAGACCCAAACTGGCCTACTGGAGAGAGAGGTGTACTGATTGAAAAAATGCTCGACACAGATCGCTTTCGTTGGGTGAAGTGGAATGATAATAACGGACTGGTGGACGGAAAGCGAGAGCTTTCTCCTATTGATGTTGACTTGAGTTAAAAGAGCTCAAGAACGAAAAGGATAACCTTCTTGAGTCATGGTGTGTGACCTTCAAGGTGTATTCAACACTGACATGGTTCCACCAACGATCGAGCTGACGGATCCAGCAACTCACTACGCCTCAAGTAGGTGAGTACGTGCGGTGTTTGGAAGGACCGACAAGGGAAAATCTGGTATGAGGGTTTCTTCAGTACCCACAAATGTACCCATGTATGCAAGTCCCTTCATCTCTCGGCGAGGAACAAGCAATGGAATCGTGATGGAGAAATGAAAGTGCTCAGCGTACTAATTTCCGCGCTTGATCATCACTTTAGACGGATTAGTTCTCCGCCTATGTTATTACTGATATGCATGCTGATGTACTGATGTGGTACTAGAAGGTGGATGGGAGATGGATATTTGTTATCAAAGTTGTTGTTAAAATGATACTGTGGTCCTTTATGTTTCCTTTGATATAATCATTACAATACATCTTCTAGAGGTTAGATCAGGCTTCGTGGTCTGGTCCAGCCACGAACGTCTTGAGCATGAAGGTCCCAAAGATGGGACAGTTTTTGGCGTGGGCAAAGCTCTGCTCGGTCTCGTTGGTCTCGTCAGTTTAGTCTCTTTGGCCAGGAACATGGGCGCCAGCTTGGCATGTAATATGTGTACCACCTGAACACGTCCGACTGTCACCTCCAGTAGCGCCTCCAACCAGCGCTCCAACCACGCTCCAACACCTCATCTTGCAGTTGACAGCGAGGGTCGTGTCAGGTCTATGAGGGGAGACTGGAGACGACTCGCAAACAATACAGTTCTAGAGATCTATTGAGACCAGCGACACCAGCGTGGCTCTCGGAAGTCAGCTCTTGTCATCTTTCGCCGCATGATGAATGTGTCTCTTCCATCCAATCTCGTTGGAATTAGTACGATACCTACAATATTCATAGGTGCGACTCAATTTGACAGATTGACCAGCCACATCCATGCCCCTGTTGAAAGACATCGTGCCTCCACAGGCTCTATGCCTTGCTTTATGCTCGATCTTTCACGCTTGATCAATCCTCATCCATCAAGCTTTGTGTGGCTGCAAGCAGTCGAAGCAAGGTGAATCAAGGGTGGAGCAACCAAGTTGCTCTCCTTGGATTTCAAGCTCTCACATTTGTTCAGAATCGATCCGCACAAAAACTGCTACACGTAGAATCAACGCAACTTCGTCCGATCGCTCAAGAGCCTCCTCCCTATTTGACCTGGCCGCCAAGATATCTGCCCTACCGGTAAGTCGGATTCGTCTTTTAATGCGTTTGAGAACGGCGACATCAGAGCCCGCTACGAATCGGAGATCGGCATGGCTGCT
>JALLBE010001526.1:0-10138 GCA_036939795.1 Thalassiosira mediterranea | reverse complement strand
AAGTCCATTGATTTGGGTCATGTCCTTTGTCCTTACCCTTTTGAACAACACCTAATGTCCCTGTCAATGTGGGGACAAGTCCTCCGGACATCCCCAGATGTCCTGGACGGGACATCAGGCGTGACCATTTGGACCTTTTTTGGACATCAAAAAAAAGGACGCCGCCGACTAAGGACAGCAGCACCGTTTCTGGTTGTAGTTGTAGCCATGAATGACCGTGTCTATTTGCATTGAGCATTGGTATCTGCAGGTAGCTGCGGGTAGGGGTAATGAATGGCAGTGACTGGGTATGGAGAGAGAACCATGTACGACATTAGCTGCGGTCATGCAACTGATTCATACTCATGGTGTACCCATGGCACATACCCATGATACGAGTGGAAAGCATCTTACGACGTGCTGAGTTCCATTGAAGTTGAAGTGTCAAACTGTTGTCACAGCCTGCAGTGGGGTTGAGGTGAATGTTTGGGATGATGTTGATGTCAAGAATACTCCTGCAACAGAATACACTGCTAGCCTCATGTAATAACATGGTACCCATGGGTTCCTGTGGGTAGCCATGGGTACATTTCCGCAGAACCGGCTTTTGCCCGCCCAAGGGCACCCTTCCAGTCAATTTTTTCAAAAAAAATTGGAAACGCTTTAATGACACCTATTGCAACATGTTGCAAACATAAAAAGAGCATTTCACGAAGTTAGGGTTAGTCTTCGGCCAGAAGTTACCAGTACCACCCCTAGTAATGTCAACTAGGGAAGGGGTAACGTGAGCCTCTTCTCGGAGCTGCTCTCCTTCGCCGACAGTCGAATCCGTCGGCCATGGACGTCGAGGAATTGATGAGGAGGGCGCAGAGCGTGGCGAATCAGGTTTCGTCGGGGGGTGGCCAAGACCCGAGCATCCCCCTTTCCCCGCCCGCCGCCCTCGCCAGACCCCAGACAACAGCCAACTTACCAGCAACTAGGCAGCCCTTTGCTTTTCGTGAAATCGTGTCCCCCCTATGAAGTAATGTCCGAGGGGGGGTCAAAACCGGCTCAAACCCCGTTTGGAGGCCCGGAAAGGGTCCGTGACTTAATTTCTATTTCTACATGTTGTGACATGTCATTTTCCAAGATTTGGCGCCTCATGGTATGTATGGTACGTCTACGCATTCCTACGGACACAAATCCTGGGGGAATTATGGCGGGGATACCCCGCAAAAAAATGATATCGCCCCCCTAAAATCAAAGGGCTTTCGAACGGCGACCAAAACGAGACGACGACGACGACGCGGCGGCGACCAACCGTCGCCGACCCCGCCTTCCGATGGAAGGGCTGATAATCCCACGAAGCCGAGGAGCCGGGCGGCCAGGTTGCAGCCAAGAGCCCCGAGCGAAACAGACCATGGGTTCACTCCGTGTGAAATGCTGCTGCGTCCTGCTCATTTCAGCTCGTTGTTATGTTGCGGACGGCTTCGCGCCGTTGGCTCGTGGAAAACGACCATGCCGGACGACGCCATGGAGTGTTTCGGAACGCAGGCCGGGAGGTGGACCTTGGTCAATTCAAATGCCGCGACCGCGGAGTGAACTTTTTAACTCAGATGTGGCGGCGGACGCATCCAGTGGAGGTCTTTGGCGACAGTATTTCTCCATGATGCGACCCATAACAATAGTTCAAGCAGGTCAGTGCCCACATCGATAGAAGGGAACGATCGAAATCATGACGACAGATCTACTCACACATCCATCGTGCCCGTAGTTGGTGCATTCATGGTGGGGAGGCTCGCAGTCGCGTCCCAGCAACAAACGGGTGGATTGGCCATGCTTCCCCTCGTCGCCGCATCGGCGTCGATATTCCTCAGCTACGGGGCGGGGATGGCAATGAACGACTGCGCCGACGCGGCAGTCGACTCGCGGCACGCGACGAAACGGGACCGGTCCGTGGCTTCGAACGCCATCTCTACCAGGGACGGGCTGATATTTTGCATTGCTCTGTCGACGTGGTCCTTGGCCCTCGCCTGCGTTGCTGGACCGGGCTTCGCCGGATGGACCGCCCTGAACCTATCCATCATGGCGGGATATGCATTGGGACTGCAGCGCCTGTTCCTGGCGAAGAACTTGATCTGTGGCTTCTTGGCCGTGTCTCCACTCGTGGGTTCCTCCCTCCTCGGTGACGGCGGGATCTCGTCCGCGACCGGCGCCGTTGCGACCAAACTCTATCAGCTCGCGGCCATCGGCTTCCCCCTGCAGGTCTCGCGCGAGATCCTGAAAGATGCGGAGGACGTCGACTCTGATCGGGGTGTGAAAAAGACCCTCCCTCTGGCCATCGGGGAAGAGAGCTCAAGGCGGGTTGCCTACGCGATCGTGGGCGCCGTGAACGCGGCCATGATCTTCACGCCATACTATTGGAGAATGTTCGCGTCGCAGCCGTTTCCTGCATATGCAATGTCCGTCGTGCTGGGCACTCCCATGTGCATCGCGGCGAGCAGGCTCCCATTGGTCGAGGGTCAGAAGCTGCTAAAGAAGAGCATATATGTTCTCTTGGCGGGGATGATTGGAGGTCTGTTGCTTCAATAGTTACCGCACGGGAACAAAATGCTGCTCGATGGAACGTCGATTATATGATAGGACGAATCACTCGTCTCTCCTCTGAAAGCCATCAGGGTATGAGGGCGAAAATGTGGTAGATTGTAGGTGGATGTATCCCCACATAGATACACCTCCAGTCTCTAGGCTCGAAACCATTAGAACCGGCGCCTTTTCTGAGCCTAAGGCCATGCTGTCACATTGTGAAGAGTGCGCAGTTTGGCCCCGACATCACACATCATGGCTGCCAGACTTTGAGGCCTAGGCTGAATCTGATTGACAAGGAGTCACTGAGGAGAAGACGCGCTATGGCATAGCGGCTCTGTTTTGATGTAGTGTGTGTAGGCATACTATGGCACACACGAATCAACCTGAATGAGACAGTGATGTCAGATTCACATGGAAATACCATGCAGCGAAAGATGATGAAATTCAAATGGCAACCCAGTTGTTGAGAAGACTTATTTGGTAGATGGTCCTTGGATCATGTTAGTTAGACATAAGACTATTTGAGCACTGCGCCTGCACTCTGGAGGCAGCGCAGCTACGTATGGGTCTATCGATTAATCCTCCAAGGCCATAGAACAGGGCAATGGGAACTATAATTCTGGGAGCTTCAGATTCTTACATGAATAAACAATCCTCTGCACAGTATCTCACATGGTACACACATAACACGATGGCACCAACTCCTACATCTTCCGCTTGACCTCAGATTGCTTGTTGATGCTCATGAATCTGGGGAGTCTGTGTGTAGGCATACTATGGCACACACGAATCAACCTGAATGAGACAGTGATGTCAGATTCACATGGAAATACCATGCAGCGAAAGATGATGAAATTCAAATGGCAACCCAGTTGTTGAGAAGACTTATTTGGTAGATGGTCCTTGGATCATGTTAGTTAGACATAAGACTATTTGAGCACTGCGCCTGCACTCTGGAGGCAGCGCAGCTACGTATGGGTCTATCGATTAATCCTCCAAGGCCATAGAACAGGGCAATGGGAACTATAATTCTGGGAGCTTCAGATTCTTACATGAATAAACAATCCTCTGCACAGTATCTCACATGGTACACACATAACACGATGGCACCAACTCCTACATCTTCCGCTTGACCTCAGATTGCTTGTTGATGCTCATGAATCTGGGGAGTCTCACTTTCCGGCGTAATGAAACATTCATGTCCAAGACTTGAAGTTTCTTCGAGCCTTGGACAGCCGAGCCTCCACAGGGCAGGTTCTCCTTCGAGGACGCACCGTTATGTTTCGCTAAAAATGGATGGTTCAATGCTTGTTCGACGTTCATGCGCTTCTTAGGATTCTTCTGAAGAAGCCGCGACACGAAGTCCTTTGCCTCTTTGCTCACACCTCCCCACTGCTCCGTCCGAAAGTGCACCTTGCCCTTCCTAATCTGTTCGCTCACCGCCTTGGAGTTACGGCCGTTGAATGGAAAATGTCCGGCGAGCATCACGAAAGCAGTGACGCCTACGGACCACAGATCGCACGCCTTGTCATATTTCTGGTTGAGCACCTCGGGGGCAAGGTAGTATGGCGTCCCAACTACCGTGCTCATGTATGGCTCGAAACGTTCCTTGTAGTGCCAACGAGCGAGGCCGAAGTCGATGAGCTTGACGAGGGAGTCCGATTCAGTGGTCTCGAACAAGATGTTCTCCGGCTTGATGTCGCGATGGACAATGTTGTTGCGGTGTAGGTATGACACTGCGGTGAGTACCTGGTGCAATACCTTCGCAGCCTCGTCTTCCTCGAAGCAGCCAGTCGCAGACGACTTGATTTTCGCCGCAATCTTGTCATAGAGCTCGCCGCCTTCACATCGATCGGTGACTAGATGCAGGTATTCGGAATCTTCGAATACGTCGACAAGTCGAACGACATTGTCGTGCCTTATCTCCTTCAGCAGCTTGACTTCCCGAATAACATTATTTAGCCTAATAGCTGGGTCCCTTTTCCGAATGGACTTGATCGCATAACGCTCCCCTGAGGCTCGGCACGTGCACTCTCTCACAATTGCATGGTAGCCGGTGCCGATGACTCGTCGATCATCGATGCAGTAGCTCCGTTCGACCTCACTGAATCTTCCCGTGATTGAATTGATGGCTATTTTCGTCTCGGTGTAAGACGAGTATGATGCCTCGCTGCTAGAGCTTGTGGTCGAGACAGGCGCAGGCACAGTAGTGACTTTGATTCTCGACGGGGATGTCATGTTGTTGCCTAAGGTTGCCTCCTACGAGTTGTTCCAGCAGAAAATTATGCCGTAAGGTGAAGCCCATTAGACGAGCGTCTACGAAAGCTCTCTAGTGCCAAACCGAGGCAACCAGATATGAGATCGCCATCATGCATGTCAAAGCACTATCAAAGCGCTGATCAACCAATAGCGCGATGCGTTTTTGGTCGGAGCAGCGGATGAGTCTCCAAATGAAAAAATGAAATCCCGGATCAATGGTAACCCTCCGCGACATGTTACCTACTAATTCCTACGCAATTTTGTACCAGGAGTTGCCGCAGATCGCCCATCCAGGATCACTTTCAGTGAGTCGCACCTCCACCTTTTCCATTCATTCGCCAGTTCAGACCGACAGAGTGAATGCAATCAAATTTGCCACCAGACTCCACAAACCCTCGCATTGGTCTTGATCTCCCTCACCCCCCCGCTCCCTCTCCAGTTCTGCAATAGCCGTTGGAGGATGTCGCACATCTGTAGGCCAGGGCAAGACCACGGCAGGCAAGACCGGCCAATGCAAGACCAGATGCCCCCGGGGGCAGTTGACGTGCAGGCAATGGTACAGGATGGAGCGCTAGATATGCTTTCCAGGCTTTTCCAGGCATCCTCGGCTGCTGAACAACAACTTTAACGGTCTCAGAGGTGGCACGCCGTTGTGGTATGGTATGTAAAAAATGCATTATTGATGTCGAGCTGTATGGTTGCATGAACAAGCACCAGGACTTCTCCACGTGGACCTGAACCCGGGCTTGAGGTGCAAGATGTGAAGATGGTATGATGGTATTGCATTCAACATTCAATAGCCCCACAAGCGCTCGCCGCCAAACATCAAACTTCGAGATAGATGTGAGCCTCCTATTCCTTCAGCGCCAGCCTCGTTATGGAGCATTCCATCGACAAAATGCCCTTCAATTTTGGCAAATGAATTGTCGGAGGTGAGCGTGTGTTTATCTTTTCGAGAATGAGATCTGCCATTGCCAGCAAGAGTTGTTTTTGTCGCCGTATTCCCAAGTGGAGATCTGTAGGTGCCTTTGCCGGTAATGCGACCCTGGCACATCTCTCCGTTGTAGTGCGAACCATCCTTGAACTGAATACTGATGCCCTTTCCATGAGGAATCCCGAGGCGGTAAGGGTTGAGCGAATTAGAGCAGTCGTCGCCCTCTTTCACGCTGTCTAAAGGGGTGGTGCAATCTCCAATCAGAACGACGGCGTCAGAGTACTTCCATGTGCCTTTTCGTGGCTGACCATTCGATTCAAATGATCCACAAAAGACTCCGGCGTCGTTGTGTAGAGTCCCTCTCTCGTAGTTGCCTTCTCGAAAGTGACCATGAAACAGCCGGTGGACGCTTTCACCTTCACCATTTATGTTGGTCGATAGCGGATCGTTCTCATCATAGTATTCGTGGACTCCAAAACCGTCGGGCAACATCATGATCGTGGCTGCCCCGACGTCCACGAAATGCTCTACTTGGTCTGCCTCACCTATGGTGATAGGTATGACTCTCTTATCGCCCTTGTCTTTAGATCTTACTTTGGCAGCCTTCTCTCCTGTTGCATACATGGGAACTAAACTCCAGTCAGACTTGCTAGTGATGAGATTCGTGCAGTACTCCTTCTGTTTCTTCTCTCCAGTTACCTTCACGGAGAATATCTTGCTAGCTTGTTCGATGTTACCGCGTTCAGAAATAATCAACGAACAGGCTGAAAAGTGACGCGCACGCAATTGCTCTGCCTTTTCCAAACGCTTTGATATCTGTTCACATTCTTCCTTCAAAAACTTGGCCTTCACCTCCCGAGCAGCCGTCAAAGGTGATCCTACTATCGCTCTGAATTCGCGAGGACATTAGCATCTATCACGGCTCTGTTCGAGGATTTTTTTTAGTTAACGGTACTCACCTCCCGTGTTCGTTGTAAATCGGTGCCCGGTGCACTTGCTTCACTTCCTGTCTACACTGCAGCAATGTCTGCTTCAGCTTATCGATGTTTGAAAGTTGTATCTGAATTTCCTCTACGCCACTAATGGCTCCGAGGACAAGCCATCGATGGACATCGTCGGGAACAACTGCGAATCGTCCACTTTTGCTTTGCAACGGTACCTTTTCGATGAGAAATATCACATCTCCTTCGTAGTATGACTCGCCTGATCCGGACAAGACCCCACCCTCTTTTATTGCAGCAGCAGCTACGACATGGACGTGATAAGTGACCGGAGACGACCTGCACTGATCCAGATCTTTTGGCAGAACGACAGTATTTGTAGCTCTATCATGAAGATGAGAGACTACTAGCGTTGGCAATGTCGAATCTCTGCCTCTATTTACTGTGTCATGCAAGAAAGACTCAGATAGGCGGAATCGAGGTATGGAAAAATGTTGCGAAACCGCCTCTGACTCGGATAATATACCATCGTCATCCTTCGATTGCGATGAAGCAATTGGAGGAGGTACTAACTGAAGGCAGATATGTTCGTTCAAGTAGGCTTTCTTTTTCTCGCGTTCCCGAGCTTGGGCTTTTGGGCTGCTCAAATCCTTTTTTGTTGGTTGAAACCGATTAGCCTCCACAAGGGATAGAAAGTCTGGGCCAGTTGCCTTCATGATTCACCTCTTACTCGAGAGCATTCAGCACACATCGCCTTCGAACTCAGAGTGGACCTTTGTCGCAAGAGTTTGAGGGCTGATCCTTCTGGGGCTCGGTCGGTACCTCAACTGCTTTGAATCCTAAATTATTCAAAAATTGAAATGCTTGAAGAGAAGCCACCCAGCCTCAGTATACATTCACACCCTGCCACAAAATAACGACACGAGCACGACGAACAGGGGTAGTGGGCTCTGACTACGCCTTGGCTTGACATCAATCCCGATTTTCTCGACTGTGGCATTTTTTATTTGGTAGTTGAGAGCACTACGAATGATACTGTAGCTATGACTGTAGCCACATTTTTTACAGCATGTTAATCTCTGGTGACATATTTAAGTAAGGCATGATACCACTACACAAACAATAGATGCCCCTATCACGAACCCGCTAGACTATTTCGCCACCTGCATGAAATTGCAACATGTGATCGACGTTATCATCGATCGTCGCTGCGAATCAATAGTTCATCCACTCCACAATCCACTCCCTAATCCTCTCCACAATCGCTCCACAACCCGCTCCACAATCCACCCACTGTCTGGTGCACAGGTATGGCGCAGCCAGAGAGTTCTTTCGTCCGATTGGCAGTTGATTTCATTAGAAAAAGTCTCTGCCCTCAGCGTATTTGTCAGCTCCACGTCGAACCTTAGAAACACCTTTACGTCTCGTGGAGAACCCAGTCTTTGACTTGGGAGATGAATAGGGCGTGCTATCCACGCTTGCGCCAAATGATTCGGGAGTCCTCGTATATTTTTGTGCTCTAAGATTTGACTTCGAAGGTCTGGTCCCATCGGCGAAGGAGACTGTCTTCAAAGACATCGAAGACATGGTTGGGTCAAGATAGTTAAAACTGCCAATGTTGGATGGCTCATGAGGTTGGACGCCATAATATGTGTTGGGTGGCTCATGAGGCTGGACGCCATAATATGGGTTGGATGGCTCATGAGAATGGGCACCATAATATGTGTTGGGCGGCTCATGAGAATGGACACCATAATATGGGTTGGACGGTTCATGAGAATGGACACCACCATAATATGGGTTGGATGGCACATGTGTGTCGGGGAAAGAACCATGTGGATGTGCATGATCCGACGGCGGCATCGTCGGTGGATCAGAAACTTCTCTCTGTTTTGATCTCTTCATGTTTTTCGCACCAAGGGAAGACCTCGATAGCCTTGTAGACCTACGAGTGGCTCCAGACCCACGAGCTTTGGTCTTTGCATTAACGACCCTCGGCACAGGGCTAGCTTCGCTTTCGCCTTCGCCTGAAACCAAGTCGTTACTTTCTTCATCATCATTCCCAGCACAGTTTCCTCCACAACCGACGCAGTCTGTGAAACACATCAAAAAGTCCATCTTTGTCTCTGCCCACAAAGAGTTCATTATCACTTGTCTCATTTCCATTTCTCGCTGCTGAGTTCTGCTTGAGGAGTGAAAGATGTATGCGTGAGATAATGAAGCTGA
Source organism: Thalassiosira mediterranea (assembly GCA_036939795.1). NCBI lineage: Eukaryota > Bacillariophyta > Thalassiosirophyceae > Thalassiosirales > Thalassiosiraceae > Thalassiosira > Thalassiosira mediterranea. The sequence continues at coordinate 1,231 of JALLBE010001526.1, read as the reverse complement.
CGACCACGAAAAAGTACCACGAGACCATAGGACTCTTACTCGAGCTGGGCCTTGAGAGTGACAGCGCGAGATAATGCCTCCTTGAATTCATCATTAGTTTCGACGTGCTGCATCATCACTAAGCGCGATAGGTTCCGCTTGAACTCGCCGTCGGTTTCCGCACGCCTGAGAAGTTCTTGCATCCCCATCCCTTCCACATCTGTATCAACATTTGCGCCGACCTTTGGATCGACCTTTGGATCGACGTTTGCGTCGGCATTTGCGTCGGCATTTGCGTTGGCATCATTTGCATCAGCGTTTGCAACCTTGGTGTCAACGTTGGCATCAATCTTGGCATCAACCTTGGCATCAACCTTGGCATCAGCCTTGGCATCGATCTCTTCTCGCATTTCCGATGCTGCAACATCCCTCGACTCATCTCCCTCCCGCTTGTCGTCACGTTTATTGAGACCAAGGAGGCGTCGAGGACCTTTGTTCTTCGAGATCTCAACCACTTCTTCTTCTAACCCCTGCTGAAAGTCTCTGTCGAGTGCATCATCGTCCCTACTGCCAGCGTGTTTTCTTCGCAGACGGAACCTCGCACGGAAAGAGCGAGGGGAGCTTGATCCCTTGGAATCGTCGACAGAGTTCCCGGAGGATGGACGCCGGACCTTTAGAACCTTTCTCATCTTTGTTGCAAATTTGGAGACTTGTTACCGACACGCTCAGTACACGCTGGAGTGCTCTCCAGAATTGGAGCTACGATATTGCACACGGCGGCTAGTTCAAGGTTCAAGTCGACAGTGAATGTGCATTCTGGCACTATTGCAGCCGAAGAATGGCTTCGAGAGACCGTAGGTAGCGTGCTGAGAGGATTGCACTCACCATGCACCTTAGATAGAGCCGAAGCCGGCCAGGATTGGGAGTGGGAGGCAGGCAAGGATGAGGGGATGGGTGGGGGATAGGACGGACCTTCCCTCGTGCATGCATGGCGCACCTTCACATTTGTTCTATTGAAATAGGATGATGTACTAATTTCCTACGCGGGATACGTAATGAGTCCACTAATTTCAAACTCATTCAAATGTCGGGGAAACTAATTCCAACCTTGACGAGCATACATACATTGAATTTACATACCATTTCATGTTAGTCCGAAAATATTACCACTGTAATATATAGGCGATTCCATTGTAAGATCCCTGTAGAATCCATTGATACCCCACCCTGAGGAATGGGATATGAATGGGGT
>JALLBE010001525.1:0-10141 GCA_036939795.1 Thalassiosira mediterranea | reverse complement strand
GCCTGAGCCTGAGCCTGAGCCTGAGCCTGAGCCTGAGCCTGAGCCTGAGCCTGAGATGGGTTGACATGTACATCAGGCCAGCTTGTTTTTGGCATGAGTGGACTTCATGGTTGAAACACACAGTGAAAAATGTATACAAAAAATATCAGAAGTAGGTGAGCCAAGTGCAGTTTTGCAAGGTTGCTCGGAGCTTGTGACTGTATTTTCGTTGCCACAAGTTTCGTCAGATGACAGAACTGCCAAGGCCAAGGCCAAGGTAGTGAAGGAGACGCTCGGTTTGGCCAAGGACAAGGAAGAGGGCAAGACGCTTGGTTAGATTAGGTGCACCGGCGGAGCGCACACTCTTTTCCGTGAGTGGTAGACACGGATGAGTACAAGGTTGCAGCCATGGCTGTCCACGTTTGGCCCTTGGAACCAGCTATGGCTGAGCCTCGAGTCACAGATACAGCAGACGTCTGAAATCGGGGACTGTTTCAATGATACCAATACCATTGTAAACATTCGGTTGGTGAATGAGATGGCAACTGGTAACCCACAAGGGAGGCAGGCTGAGGTAGTTAGTCCCACTGTCATCCTTGATGGAGGTTGTCATCAATATTTCAACAACGGCTTGCTGGATCATGCACTTTTTGGAAGCTACAGCTTGGAGACTCCTGGCGGCACAGCGTGCTGGGGTAGGAGCTAACTGGGAACCCACCCTTTGAGAATATGTGGGAGATAATGGTTGTTTGGATATGAAAGGTTATTTGCTACACATCAAGTGCATATGAATATGGTTTTACATAAATTATTAATGCGTTAGAGTTCACATCAGTTCTGACTTGGTGTTTGTGTTGAGTATTGTGCAGCAATGGCAATGCGCCCGCCGTATATTCCCCAAGACCAAAAACACAATGAAAGCTAGACGATTCCACTCTGTCTGCAGACAGACAACCTTGTCCTTGGATGTTGGACACTCTGACTTGTGACCATTGGTGAATTGGTGCGGGTTGTAGAACAGGATTCAGGATCAATCTATCGAGTTCATTCCCGGCTACTTTGGGCTTGAAATCAGGCAAATCGGCCAGGTAGAAGCGATGCCTTAACTCATGGGCACTCGTATTAGCTATCTATTGTACCTCTATGTGGTACGTACAATTGAAATACTTTGATTCGATAGGGTAATTTTTGCCTAATTTAGGTAGAATTATTTTTTTTTCAAGGCAAGCGATATTGGTTGTTTTTTGCGTGAAGAGGTCGTTATTTTGTCTTTTTGTTCTATTTTTACATTTTTTGCCTACTTTCGCTCCGAAACCGCGAGATCGGGAGGAATCGGACGACCATGGCGGCCGTTGCTCTGAAAAATATGCCCTACCTTGTCGGCTCCGCTGTGGCCGCCACCTCGTTGGCATCAATGATCCGACGCGCCGAATGGCTGTCGGACCACTTGGAGACCGCCTGACGGGCTCGGCGTGGTCGTGGGACAGCGTTCGGCGGCGGTCTACCTAGGTCTTGCCAGGTGGCCGCGCCGATCAACATCGTCATCGCGTCTACCAAAGCAACGAAAGCCGGCGGCCTTCACAGCCGCCTCCTCCGCTGCCGAGTAGCCGAATTGACGCCATATGGTCTGAACTAACGGACTGTGGCCCGGGGCGGCTGTAATTCATTTTTATATATATATAGGGTCTCTATCTAACTAACTACTAGGTATAAAATTAGCTGGCAGCGTCGCGAGCGCATTCATCGACGGCCATTTCGGTGGCCGTAGATCGATGCGCTCGCGACACCAGAGCCATCGGGCGACAGCCACACCCCATGGCTACCATGGGTGCTCTTGGATATGGCCGCCGAGACTCTAGCCGCGACAATAGACGGCGCAAAGGCAGAGGGTTTCGAGGGCATCGTTTCAATCTTTGCTCTTGTGTTGTTTGTGCGTGCGCACCCTCGCGAGTCGAAGAACGAACTCGTCGTGCGTACAAAATTGAGTTGTGTGCTTCGGAGTTTTGATAGATAAAGTAGATAAAAAACTATTCATCAGAGAGCAGAGAGCACAAATCGATGCAAATGGCTCGACTTTGCACAGCTCCAGCAGGGCGAGTATGCGACCTCTGGGAGAAGTAGAATAACATCCTGAATCCTCAGCTCGAGTAGATGAAGGATTCCATTCGACTTTGGATTCAAAGCGTGTTTCAGAGGCTCGGGAGGTGTGCAACTGGACTAGTTGTGTTGGATCGATTTATCTAGAAAAATATCTACATAAAATCGAAACAAATGGTTAATCGTACGTACGGTGCGAAAGTGTCCACGCCACTAACAAACGTTCTTCCCATATGTTTGTGAGACATCAAGCCAAGATACGATGCCAAACATGACTGCTGTTCTCCTTGTTGGTCAAGTACGATATAGCGCACTCAACTTTGGCCTTCCTAAAATTAAATTATTGCCCAAAAACCAAAACAAGAATTTATGTTCTTTTAGACGCCAGAATCAGAATTGAACTCTACGCCCTCGATTTGTCCATAGCATATTCTTAGGCTATGTGTTACTAGGTCATATTGGGCAAAGGGAGGCGTCAAACAGCGATGATCGACGTTGTGGAAAAATACTTGCGTACTCAACTGCACTTCCACATCTACACAGCTATTGCCGCCCCTACTCGTCCGCCCGCCGCATGTGAGCATTCCCCTAGAAGCCAAGACAACGCTGAGTGTGGTAAATGTCGCGACGGGGCGTGGGTCAGCCAGTGGGCCAAGATACGGCCTCTGTTAGCGCCGAGAGCAAGAGGCGTCGATCGGCTGGATTATGGTCTCGAAAACTCCCCCACCTCACGGCTCTTCCGCAGCGCCCCCAACACCGCCAATGGTGAAACTACAGACTTGGCTGTGTCCCCGACGTGCCTACTACAGACGAAGTAGGTCATAATTAGGGGTTCTAGCGAATCATGGCTGCTTTGTCTAGCTACGTACGTATTGTAGCTACGTAGGCTGTGGCTGTCACGTGTTGCCTACAGCGCAGTGCCACGACTGCGGTGATCCAGTCCCGGACTGGATCATCAGAAACCCAGCTAGCCCATGGCGGGTATTGACCCAATGAAGGATCATACCAGAACGGACGTCGGGGGCATCTACGGCCAGCGCAGCACCATCATTGTCGATGACGGCGTCGACACTGTCAAAATCCTAATTAGTTGGTGTTTTTTACGAAGCATCTACCCACTGCATACCATAGTTCGTAGCTAGAGCGGCCGCTAGAACACCCTAGAGACCATGAAACTTTGCAGGTGCATTCGCCATATCATGGCAAACATATCTATGTACAATAGTTCTATTGCCGGCATGGTAAAACATATCTATGTACAATAGTTCTATTGCCGGCAAATAGACCACCCACCGAGCGCCAGCACCAGCACTGTTTCTGACTCTATCGCACCGCCTGATTGCCGCCAATCGGTCAGGGTTGCTATGGGGTCCAATAAGGCCCTGTGAAAGTACTCATTTTCCTACTTTCATCTGACCTACCAACAACAAGGAGATATTCCCCATCTGAGAGATCAGACAGCATGCAGATAGACAGAGTGGTTCTACTAGCTTGTACGTTACCGGTGCGACTGAATCACAGTACAGTGGATTGAAATTATGCGGTACTTCATGCTTTTGAAAAAGATGCAGGGATCCTACATCGGAATCAATAGTTCTACCCATTGTAAGTACTCACAAAATAAAATGGTCCGCATGTCAGCATCAATTCAACGCCGAGAGGAAAGAAGTTGCTCACATCACTCTCACTCTTACTCTCACTCTCACTCTCACCTCTCGCCGAGGGCTCGCACCTGAACAGTGCCTTCCAACACCTTCCACGGGTCTCGAGCCTCGAGCAACGACGCGCTTGGCTCTTGGCTGAAACGAGAGAGTGAGAGTGGAATGCACCTTCACGACTGAGCAAACATTCCATCACCATCGGTGGATTGCAAACCAAAAGTGTTATCGGTGAAAGAAGACGAGATATGAGGTTGCTTTTGCTCTCCCTCCTGGCGGCGAGCGCCCTGGCGTTGACGACGGCGACAACGCCGCTCGCAGGAGGAGACTTGGGCGCATCGGCAGGGGAAGGCCCGGTAGCGAACGGAGCAGTGGAGAGAGACTTGCAGAAGCGACGCGGCGGCAGAGGGAAGGACGAGGACGAGGAGCCACCGGTGGCAGACTTGAACGTCGAGATTATGGACGCGATGGAAGAAAAAAGGGGTGGGAGGAGGCCAGGGAGGAGGCCCGGGAACAGTAGGCCGAACAACAACCGTCCGAACCGTCCCAACAACAACCGCCCCAACCGTCCTAATCGGCCCAACCGCCCGGGCAACAACCGTCCGAACCGCCCTGGCAACAACCGTCCAAACCGTCCTAACAGACCAAATCGCCCCAATCGCCCTAACAGGCCTAACAGACCGAATCGTCCCAACATTCCTAGCCGTCCCAATCGGCCCAACTGGAAGCCCAACAGGCCAGATGGCGGCAGGCCCAACAGGCCAGGAGGCGGGAGACCCAACAGGCCAGGTGGCGGCAGGCCCAACAGGCCAGGAGGCGGGAGACCCAACAGGCCAGGTGGCGGCAGGCCTGGAGGCGGCAACAGACCATGGTGGGATGACGACGACTTGATGCCGACCGCGTATCCCACGTACTTGTAAGTCAATGTCATCTCACAAATCGATGTTATGTACAGAAGTTGTGTCGAGTACCTTTTCTCACTCACACCATGGTATCATGTGTCATATACGCAGCCCCACATTCGTACCCACGTGGGTCGACGATGATGACAGGTGGTGGGATGATTTCCAGCGCTGGGACGATGACGACAGGAGGCCCGGTTGGGATGATGATGATAAGTTTGGCGGAGGACGTCCGGGTGGTGGACGTCCCGGTGGTGGACGGCCTGGAGGTGGACGTCCAGGTTATGGCGCCAAGTCGGACAAGGGGGCTGGCTGGGGAGGTGGAGGAGGAGGGAGATTCAGCAGCAAGGCGGTAGGAGGAGGGGGTAAGCTCGGTGGTGGCGGACGTGGAGGATGGAGTGGTGGGGGCAGGGACAGAAGCAGCAAGGCGATTGGCGGTGGTGGCAAGATCAAGTGGCGCGCTGGAGAAGAGTAGGCGAAAAGTGGAGGCCACAGATCACTTGACGGTAACGTAGCGGCGATTGAAATATCGGTGGCTTGCTCAGTAATTCAACTGTGTGGTAGAAAGGTGGCAGGCATTGAGATCCAAGACCTTGCCACGAGATTCAAGTCAGAAGAGCTATCCAAGGGTACTACATTTACCATGGGTGATCATTCAGTCCGTCCAAGACGAATTCATCAGCCGATATCGCTGAGCTATATCAATATATGTGAAAGGTTTCATGCATATCAACTAGGTACAACTAAATGGAATTATCATCGACTAAAGAGGTCTACTAAAGTCACCTCCTTGGCCATACCTACTGCATGAGCCAATCTCTCATGGTGTGGTCTTCAGGTTGTGGAATCTCTTGAAGTGAGGAGCCTGTTGTAGTCAATGCAAGCCAAGAAGTATAGCAGGAACGACATCAGTATTTGCTTGTCCAGTCCCCGCCTTGGCCCGTGAGATGATCTCATACATGAGTCCGTCACATTATCTGCGGTGCAGGTGTGTGTGTGCTTTGCTAGTTATCGAGGCGAAGCAGAATGTATACCAGTAGATCATGGCAATGAAAGATAACCTTTACAGTGCGGCCGTGCCATTGATGCTTGGTATTTTTGGTAGTAGGTTGGAATTTGATGGTGAACTGTGTCAGGCAAGAGCTTGTTGCGGCCTTTGTTCTCCCTGCCTGATGATGGGCACTAGAGAGACAACGTAATACATGTGTTGGTGTGTATTAGATGGAAAGTGTCTAAAACTGTTTCTCTCATTCTTTAGCTTCCTGTTGTTGGCATATCATTCATCATGGATACTTGTTGAGGGTATCGTACAGCCTTACACAGCACATTGTGGTAGCTTCGTTTGATATCTACCTATTGGCTGTACCAATACATCTTGGGGTCCTGACTGTTAGAATACTCTGCCTGCCTGGTTTTAGCAAAGTGGACTCTCCTTCGGGGACACTGGATGAAGGAGGGTACAGAGTGGTCTCTCTAGGACTAGGACTCTAACGGACTTGTTGTGTCAACCCCATATAGATCTCATTATTTTCATTAACACAGAGGCCCATTTTGAATGGGATGTCTGTCAATACAATGTTACAACTGCAATGGAGCTGAAAAGTGATGTCGGCATATCAGACAATTTCAGCAAGCCCCTCTTCATTGTTGGCTTGTATGATATTGACCACATGCTGGTCAGTTTTTCCTTCACAACCCTAGAATGAAGTGCAACCACTTCATCATGAGCATGAATGGCACTTTTTGGCTAATAAATTGTCATTAAACAAATCAATCAAAGACCCCGAATGCCACCTCTTCAGTTTTAAAGCAATCAAGAGACTGCAAACCCCACTTAGTCAGAAACTAGAATTGAATATCATCAAGAAGGCAGAGTAAGACCAAACAAACATTTTAGGGATAGTGGAGCTGGGAGCTGGGGGTCCTGTGCTAAGTGCAATACTTGATACTGGGCAGGAGGAGATCAAGACTGGACAAGAATTACTTCTCAAAACTTCATAGATCTTGATAGGTATGTATGTTTGTGTTGGTTCGGAACACATAGAGGATCTATTTTCGTCTTATTAGCTGCTAACGTGTCGTGGATGGAGCTCTTGGTTTGATTGGTTTGATCTTGAGCAAGGTTTACATTATTTATCTACCTATTTTTAGCATGTTCTCAAAACTTGACGGGATACGGTTTTGTAATTAGAGACTAAAACGCACAGGCAATATGTATCGAGGGGCGTGGGCAAGGTGACGGCCTGGCTGGGCATGTCTCTCCCGAGCTGTCCAAATTTTCATCCACAAAAGGTTAAGCACAGCGGAATAACAATGCAAGAATGAAGAGAGGCACCCTACTGCTGGCAAGATTTACTTTTATCGAAATAGCAAGTTCCCAAATCTTCTACGATCAGCCAGAGTTATCAAGTCAGTTCGTCCACGGGGGGCTACTGAAAAATCGAGCTGCAGAGTGCTCGGGCCACCTGCCTACATCCTGATCGTACAACGCACTGCAAGCAACATACGCGGAGATATGAGGGCTGTACCCCGGAGACTGGCACATGATCAGAATTCATTGGTACCGATCATGAACCATCGGTACAAATAATGCTCCGTCTTTGTCCGTCTCACAATTTGTTCCTTGCCTCCTGCCAACCATCAATCACCCTCTAGATATCACATTTTTCTCCTGACTACAGTTTCGATCATCCACAATTTGAGACTACATCACTCTCCACAGCATGAATATCATGCCTCAAGATCTAGCTCCAATTGATATCGGGTGCTGCGCAAGCACCTCGCTGCTCGCACCTGGGTATGCAAACAATGAGAATGCGGGCAGGTCTTCAAACACGTCGCACAGTCAAGGAACTCAATTTGTGTTAGCGCAACAGCATTTTCCAATGTCTGCCTCTAGAAGGCACTGTTAACACTAGAGCCTGCTTGCCCAAATAGATGTTCCTACTGGAGATTATTTTAAAGAAGTGAGAGGTTGGGTGGCCATTGCCATGGCCACCTACACACACTTCTACTGTCACGTGGCACATGCGCACTCCCGCGCGCAGCCACATACACTATGTACACAGTATTTGGCACTTCGGTGCATTTTGCACTTTCGGTGCACAAATGCCTGGGATGGCCAAAAAGATCCACAGATGTCAAAGAGCCATCAAGCTCATTGTTTTGCCACTCCCCCAACACACTCCTGCGGTGAAGCCCGCGAGGCAATTCGCCCCCGCCCGAGCTTCTGCCTTCGCGGCTTCATCGGACGCCCGGCCGCGGCAGCTCCCGTCCCGACGACACCCTCGGGCGGCAGCTCCTGGTTCGACACGGCCTTGATGTCGTCCCCCGAGCCGTCGTCGACCCAGTCCACCGGGCAATTCATCAGCATCGCCCGGTCCTGGCGAAACGCGAGCCCCTGCTTCGGCTTCGTCAGGACGTCGCACCACATCTCCTCCGTCGGCTTGTGGACCACCTCTGCGTCGCCGCGCTCGACTACGTCCTTCACGTAGAAGTACCGGGCCTTGATGTGCTTGGTCCGCTTCGAGCTCGAGGCCGAGCCGTTCGTCTCGAGCAAGATCGCCGACTTGTTGTCTTGATACACGATGTTGTGCTCGACCGTGTAGCCGAGCGACTCGATGAAGTATCGAGACCACAGGACTTGCGGGAGCACGTCGTGGACGCCGATGAGCTCGTTCTCGGTCGAGCTCCTGCCTTGCAGCTTCTGCTTCCACGAGCCGCTCGTGGTCGCGCCCTTCCCAAGCGTCATCGCCGCGCCCGTGTGGCCCTTGCAATCCTCATGCACGGCATACGAGGCGTCGATGTACCACGAGATAACCGAGAGCTCGTCGGCACTGAGGGTAAGTTTCAGACTCCGCGTGCCTTTGAGGTATAACATGACCCGCCTAAGCTTACCCCAATCGTCCTCGTCAGGTGATTTCACGCGCGAAGTCAAGAACGAGACCGCCGTTTGGATATCGCGCCGCGCTCGCTGGCTCACGAAGAGCAGCTGAGCCACGAAGCGATGAAAGATGATAGCCTGCTCTTCCGAGAGCTTCACCGCGTCGGCATCATCTCTCACCTTGAACAGGTGATCCGCAGCGGGCGTCGCCGCGCTTCCTTTCAGCTCCTCAGGGAAGGCCCTGAACATTCCGTTCAGGTACGGGATCATCGAGACCTGGAGCGCCCCCGGCACCGAACCGAAGTCGAGATCCATCCCCAGGAAATCGTGCTTCGTCCCCCTGCTCACCTTCACCTTGCCATAAACGTCGTGCAAGTACGCCGCCAACCGCGTGATCTCGAAGTCATCGATGTGTGAGACCTTCAGATCATCGACGTGCCACACGACCGTCATCTGGTGGCCGTTCACCATCTTGGTGGCCACGCAGGGATCGTACGGGTTCAGCTCGAATCCGTACTCCTCAAGGTCGCGCACGAGCTTCTTGTAGAAGAGCAACGCGCTGCGAAGTAGCCCGTACACTGCCTTGGCGCAGCGGACGTACAAGAGCGGCTTGCCCTTCGAGTTCGTCGTGATGTGCTTGCGGTAGATCTTTGGCTCCACCATGGCCATCATCTCCGCGAGAGGCCCCTCGAGCACCATGATGATGTCTTCGTCATTATCAGCGTGCAGGAACGCACCAGGGAGGTCCATGATTGCGACCTTGCGCTGCTCCATCGCGTCGATCACTCCTGTGATCATCACAGATTCGGTTGCAGCAGTTGGCGAGGCGGCATCATTTTTGTCGTACCCCTCGTAAGTTCTCTGCTTGCTGCCGTTTGCACACATGCGCCCCTTGAGCGACCCGTCGCGCTTCTCTTTCAAAAACAGCAGCGAACTAACCGCTTCAATTCTCTGCTTGCGCGTGAGGGTGGTCGGATCGAGCGGCGTGATCGTGGACAAATTGTGGTGCTGCCTTAGCTCCTTCGTCGCGCTGTTCTCGGCCTTCACGCCGAACTTCTTCAGGCCTTTGTTGAGGGTGTACTGCGTGAGTATTACTCCCAAAATAAACTGATCCCGCTCGTCTTCCGTCATCTGCGCCACTCCCTCACCCGCCTGCAAGTGAATACGTCCGCCCAGGTCAAAGTAGGACTGGCCTGACGTGGAGGCGATGTTCATCGGCTCCCTTTTCTTTCTGCGCCTGCGTGGGCGTCTGTTGTCGACGCCCTGGTCGCTTGCGTCGTCAGCAGCCTCCTGCTCAGCCTCCTCCTCGGCGTCACTATCCTCATCGGCGTCCTCGACCACAGGAGGTAGTGGGGGCTGCTCGGCGGCAGGTGCAGTGGCCCCCTCGTCGGCTGGATCGTCCTCGTCGTCGGTGTCGAGGTCGACAATCTCTGCAGGCTCAGCTACAGGCAGGTCCACCTCCTCGACCTCGTCATCGCTGGCGGAGGCTTCGTCGGCGTCCAGTGCAGGCTGGGGGGCCGGCGCAGGTACGTCTCCTGCGTCCAATTCGTCGTTAATGATGATAGGCGCATCACTAACGTCCCCTCCAGCGAGCAGCGCCTCAGGCGTGGCCCCAGCCACTC